>JTDE01021526.1:20434-42031 GCA_014338405.1 Paragonimus skrjabini miyazakii | reverse complement strand
TTGCGAAGCATCACTTGATGACGCAACATGTGATTGACTCATCAAAGTCATTCCGTGTTCTGTTCTCAAGTCTAAACAAACGTTTGCTACGATATAACGAGGCCATTGCAATCAGACACCATCACCTCATTTTGTGTGTACAAAAAGAACTGTGTTACGTTGATGATGTCTTGGTAGAAACCGAACTGGTTTTGGACTTCGACCTTTTGTAATTGTCTTGTGGTTTAGAATTTTGTAGATTTTAACTCGTCTGCAGTAAACATCAGTAAAGATGCAGCGAAATCTGCTCGAGCATAAATCGTGTAATATAAGTTCTTTGTCTGCCGTATTCAAATTTTCAACAGGAAATGGTTGTTTCAAATAGTAGAAATTCTTCTAACGTATACCAACACAACGGTGACCGTGTGTACGGCTGGCTAGTCTGGTTATTGTGTTGCGTGACTCTAATTTCCCACCGATATCTCCGGATGACAGAACTAAAAATGTAGCTGTCAGAAATTCCGGTAACTATTAGGGCTTGCAAGGGTTTACCGATAGTTCAGTAACAGCGGTTGAGAGTTAAAACAGAGCCGCCGCGATACTCATAGGGGAGAGTTGTTAAACAGCTGGCGTTATGTTCCTGAAAGGTATCGCCGGTTTGGTAATGGTGTCCTTCACTATATCCCTTGCATACCAAGTCTGTTGCCGTGGACGTCAACCATGACCACAAAATTAGCATTTGCTACTGGCAGTCGCTGACATGTTTTATGCAGGTGGTTGAGAAAGAGACTGAGACTCCGGGAATACTTCGGAATTTGAAGCTGGAGTGGAGCGGGAAAAGGGAGCTGTCTAAAACGAATGGGACTGTCAATAGGCCATCTCCAAAGGTCGAGCCTGTTCGTCACAGCGACACTGGACCTTGACGTAGTGTGACGGCTTGCTCATCTCGATGACGTATTGGGCTAAACTGGGCGGTGTGGCTACCACACCGATAGAATCATTCATACCAGCCAGGCCAATAGGTAAAGGTCTGACAAACCAGTCTCCTGGTCCTTCAAGTTAGGGGTTGGAAGAAGGTTGGCGTCACTTCCGGAAAACGTACCAGTTCTGGTACACTGCCACCCACCTGCTGCGTTGCGGTACAGGCTTTTGAGCCAAAGGCTTTGGTTAAGAACTCTAATCGTTCTCCTGTCTAGATCTGGGCGTCCTGGCAGTATCTGAGCCCACACACAACCATGACTTCACAACACGGTTAATTTCATACTACATCGGCCGTCCTGCAGTGTAAATCGGATCGTTCTATCTGCTGTATACAGCTGGGCGGTTCGATGAAAACATACCACTGCTGACCCCTCCCTCACTGCCCTATCAAATTCAGGTCTCAGGCCCCTCCCGACCTCCATTCCTGACAATCACTCTACAAGTCCCACAACAGATATGCTTGATCATAGCAACACTGTGCCGGTAGATCCCATCTCTCACCACTCAGCCTCAGCCCTCCCTCGTCCCTTACTTAGACCCAGAATGCGAATCAATATAGGTGCTTTCAACGTTCGCATTCTAAAACAGATAGGCCAACAGGCTTCTCTCACACGAACGTTAGACTAGTTGAATTTTAGGGACTAGAATCCTTGACAGTAGTCAACGTATGGAACTAACATCACCCTCATTATCTACTCGATATTGGTTATACGCTTTGGGTGGCTCCACGGCCGCCACTACCTGTCAACCAGAGTAGGTATAGTCCTCAGCACGACGGCCGCAGCCGTATTGGTTGGAGTGGCTAACGGTGAAGATTAATTAAGTTGAATCTGCTCTTCTTCGGATAGCACTAGCTGAATCTTCAGACTTATCTGTGCCATTGGTCCAGGGCGTCTGCCTGTCTACTGGGTTATCACAGAATGAGACGGAACATAACCATAATAGGCCCAAAAGGTTATAGCACTGGACGGGACAGTTGTGCACATTGATGGTGTTGTTCGTAGCGCGGGTTGATGGTGTTGCTATTAGTATGTTCGCCCAGCTTGGCACTTAGGTTGCAATCGTTTCATTACCAAGCGAAGTGACACCATGAGCGCGAAAGTGTTTCAGCGCTCAAAAGCTATACGCCGAGACACGTACACACTCATACTCAAGGTATAGGGTTGTTGGCGCGGATGATCTCATGTCAGCACTTTTTAAAGAAGGTGGGGAAGCGTTAGTGGATGTCTTGGCTTAGTTGCTTTAACTTGCATGGACGACGGGGAACACTCCTGTGTACAGGGATCACGGTTCCCATATTCAAGAGAGGATTCCAGGACTCTTACGAAAATCATAGAAGAATAAACTTGACCCCAATCCCTGCTGAGGTCCTGGCACCCATTACATTTCGTCGACTCACTGCGGCTCGGGAGACAAACATTAGGAAACAACAGGCAGGGTTTCATCTTAAGGGGCGATGTATTGATCTAACTTTTACTCTTGGCCACGTTCTGGAGCAGCGTCATACGTACCACTGGCCAACAATGGCCGTATTTCTCGATCATAAAAATGAGTTCGATTCGGTAGGTTGATCTACAATTCTGGAATCGTTCAAATGCAAGAGTGTACGGACCAAGTGTGAACATACTATCAGCGTTTTATTTTATACTTCGGTTCAGGTCAAGCTTTATGGTGAACTGTGTGACAGTTTCAGCATCATGAGTGGCGTACGTGAAGGCTGTCCACTTTCACCACTTTTGTTTAATTTTGCCATAGATGAGATAATGGAGGACTGTCTGCGTTACCAACACGATGCCAGCGTGGCCCTTTAGGATAAAAGATGTAAACCGTGTTCGTGTGGTTGACCGTCGATTTGTGCGTTCGATTGTTCACATTGTATGATACCATCGAGTAGGCAACGGAGTGGTTAGTTAGCAGTTAAACATTAGTGACATCCAAGGGAGTTCTTTGGTTCAATCCTCATGTTTACACAGACTTAGATGGCTTGGCCATGTAAGAAAGATGGTAGCTAGTCGTCTGCCACACCGAGCACGCTTTTCCATTTTCCGGCTGAATGGCGTAGGATTCGAGCTGGACAAATTATCACCTGGAGTAGATAAATGACGTAGTTCACGAAGGGGTTGGCCACTTTAGGTCGGGTTCACCCGTTGAATCGGAGTCTTCGCGACTGACATAGTAGATGGCTGAAAAAGATTAGATGGCGTGCTCACTGGCTTGAATGACTTTGTTTGGCCGTTAGTAAGCTATCTTGTTGATGACGCCCTAGTTTCACTTATTGGTCAGTTGTTCGTCTGTAAGGTCTATGCATTTCGATGTTGAATGCTCGAATGTAGATTTCGCTATTCGAATGGTCAGGTTCTCTCTTCCTGTAGAGCGTTTGGTCTTTATCTCATGGTTGTGTGGCAGTTAAGCATCAGTGAGAACCGTTGGTGTATTGCTCTCTATGATGATGAGCCTGTTCAAAAGCACATTGTAGACCTAATAGCCTGTTCTCTAACAGCGGTTGACGTATACTGTTAGACTGCATTCCGCTGATGAACACGTCCCGAATAACGTCGTTTTGATTTTGTTCGACAGTGACGGATCTGAAGTTGTAATCCTCAGCTAGTGACTCCAGCTTTTGAAGGGATTTGTCAGATTTCTGTCCATTTTCTTGTTGGCATGTTGCAACAAAATAATGAGCAACAAGTTTGTTTGGGGGATCCATGTATGTCTTCTCAAATGTTAAAATTGCGTCTGTAACGATATTCCGGAAGAAGCTTTAGGGGTGGAGCTTTCGCCATATAGTAAGCCGGCAAATGATTAGGCGTGGTTTTTTTGCAACCAACATGCATACCGTACTGAACCGGTTAATTGGTGTGGCTGGTGTATAGTGTGCACTTTTCTGAGTGTTAAGAGTAGTGGTGGTGTTCGTAACTGGGGTTGATAGTTTAGGTATTCGGTTGCTCGCGGAACTTGGAATTTAAGTTGCAAACGTTCCATCCCGAAGGGAAATGACATCAGTAGTACGTAGCTGTTTGAGCATGTAGGTCTGAAGACACTGATGATATCATCTTGTCTAGTGGTTAAATGCTTGTAGCCTGAACACCAAACTCAGTAAACAACCAATTGTCTAAAAATGTACTTTGTTTCTTCAAAGTGCAAGGTGTTGCAAAATTGAGCTGACTCTGACGAGAGGTTCTCGGGGCCTGGATAGTTCCATCTTATCGACTTGTGATATATTAACAAGGCGTCTTTGACGATAGCGAAAAGACTAGTGTTTGCTAACCTTTGTCATTTGTGACGCTGTTTAAAAGTGGGGGGGGGGGTTGCAAGGTGTTTGTGCTCTCAGTTTTGTTTTACAGATGAGACTTAGATAATTCACTTGGATGATACCCATGAACTACTGGTACTCGACTACCCTTGTCTTTGTTGGTTAGCCTGTATCAAGTGGGATGATTCCATGAGCAGTAAAATCGTCCTTTCGAGCATATATAGAAAACCTCCAAGTTTCTGACAGATAACCGAAGTAATGAGAGTGCACAGTCTACACCGGTTCGGTTGCGTACTCTATGCGGCAGCGGAACGCCTGCTGCATCGTGCATTGTTTAGTGTGGCTTCTGATACCTAGAGAAAACCACAAGGAGGCCAAGCGATTAAGTGGTCAAGGATTATGAAAGCACTGTTACCATCTATGCAAAGGTGATAGGTACCACCCTTTACGTTGGGCCTTTCGTGTGCATCCACGCCGCTGATTCGAACCGCTCTTTAACATGACAGTTTGATGGTCAGTGGTGGGCTTGTATCCGTAGAGTTGTTACTCCATAATTCTTTAGTGCACGGCGCACTAAGTCGTTTTCCCCAGGTACGAGTTTACCAGACGCGAAATAGAAAAAGGCCGTTGAGAAGAGAGACCGAATATCTATTACTCCAAATATACAAAGGGTCTCTGATAGCGCTAAAAATGGCACCGACACGTAAATTAGCTAGAGACCGGCCGTCGTCGAGCGATTAAACCGGAAGAGTTGTGACACAGGTGTTCGTTCGGGTTTGCGCCGCAATCACATGGCATGCAGACAAACAACCGAACAACATGCATCATGCGGACTTTCTTAATAGCCCAGGTACAATATATAACTATGAGTTTTGGAACTGTTTTGCACATCATACCGCAGGCAGGCCAGTGAAATCTCCAGGTCGCTACAATTCCCGGTTGTTTTTCTTCAGTTTCTAGCCTCTCCAAATTTGTACATATTCATTAATCTGTTACCGCAAAGATTTTGCCGGCATCAACAGTGATTCAGGACACTGTGTCCAATGGTTCGACCCGAATATGAAGGTGACGATGAACTTGGCAGGCTTGCAGCCAGATCCACTTCTCTCTTCCCTAGCCTGGCGCTTACGAGTGCCCGCACGGCGTGTGAATGTAGAAAAAGGTATTTACGATATTCCATCAGCCCTAGCAATCGTTACAATGTTTACCCACTCGTTAGAGCAGACGACCGATCCAGAAGCCGTATTTTTGAAGAATCTAGAAGACCATCGTCTGCATGAATAATGGCGTCGAGTTATTGACAACTCTGCGGGTATTTTCGGTCTCATTCCGAATGCGTACACTGGAAGCATGAGTATTCGAAAAAAAAACCTTTTCAACATTTGGCTTTGCAGTTAGGTCTGATGGTGCTAGAAGCTGGCATTGATGCATATGCATGACATCTTCTAAACTATTTGGGATGTCTATATAGTTTGTGTTGTGCTTTTGTTTTGTCAGCCACGACAACCCCACAAGGAATAGTTGAAATGTCAGTGTGGAAAGTGATGTTTCGCACGTTCTTATAATGTCCATTCATACAGTCTAAATCGCTACTTAGAAGAACTTAGTAGTTTCAGGAAAGCCCACATATCTGTTGTGGGTGGATCCCATTTCTGGTGTGTAAAAAGGATATCATCCTCCCAACAACTAATCTATGCTACATAATAGACAGATAATAGCATCATTAAAGAATATATCTGGTGTTAATGGATGGTGATAAAGCCACTCGCAATGGGTAACCCATATTAGCCAGACGGAAATGTGAGTTTCCTTCCCCACAATGTTGTCACATATAGGAGACGAAGTATCAGACGACTCTAATGTACTTAAACCTAACGTTAATTTGTTTAGGATGTTCCCCTTTATCCATACTGCTACCTTGGTGTAGTGGTCAAGCTTGTGTGCTGTCTTGACCCGGCGGACTAGGCTGACCAGGGCTTCGGTCCTTTCAGGTGCAACCTTGTCAGACAGGCCAAAGGGGAGCAGTCAGACGAAAAGCAGGTGCACTTGTAGGATTGTCGAACTACTGACCGTGTAGGAGTGCTTAGGTAGTAAAGCACGATCCTATGGGCATACAACAACTACTTTCATGGTTGCAACACTGCTGTCTTCCGCATCAGAAAGAAGAGAGTTAGAAAAAGTACCTTCAAACAAAGAGCATGCCGATGTCCCAACGGTTGACCTTGATCGGCGGCGTATTGTCCACTACAGTCGAAAAACATCCGGTATATCCCAAAGGCCTGATGCGGCTTCGAATACATCCACTGCGAGCGGCAGTGCTCAGAATCAAATATTAATGTCTCATTCGTTGCACCTTCGGGCTAGGAAAGCCTCTCGTTGCCAATTGAGTCACTGGCTCCGGGTAGGGTCTTGCAAGAAAACCCTGTAACCGGTTGTCTCATAGGTCAGAGACTCGGGGTGTAGTCCCCCCAAGCAACCTCCTCCGCAGTATAAACGACCGGGAAGTGTCAGAAGTTATCATTCTCCTGACAATGACATTATTCATTCATTACGCATTCCTCCCATTCTGCCTTCCATGTGTTTTCGGGCGATAATTGTTTCCTAAGGCCAAAACAAATGGTAAACACTGACGCCTTTAATGTTCGCATTCTCCGACAAGGTCGGTCAGCAAGCTGCTTTGTAAAAGTGTTCTCTTAAATCTGGAGCTTGATGTCTGCTGCGCGTCGGAGATGCGAGTCTACGATTCTAGCACCGTTATCCACTTGAGCCCACCTATAAATAGCTATCGATCCAAGCGCTTCTCTCTCAAGGTCTGTGGTGACACCGAAGCTGAATCTGATAGTCAAGCTGGAGTGGTTATCGCACTGAGTTTTAGAGCAGAGCAATGTTTGCTCGACTGCATCCCTGTGAATAGTCGCTTGTGTGTTGTCAGACTTCATACATTTGTTAGTCTATCGACGCAAATCAGAAGGGCGTTGTGTACTTATCATATTGGCGTACGCTCCAACGGACAGCTGTTCGGATGCTACCAATGTTGCGTTCTATGACGCCCTCGTTGGTCTTCAGAGGCAGACTAAACACTCAAACATTATCATACTAGCGGAGAGGTGGCTGGAGGTATGTTTGGTGGCCGAGCACAGCGCACTGACGATGGCATAAGATTGCTGCGGATGTGCACGTCCCAGTCTCTATAATTCGAGCACTGCATTCCAACACAGGAAGAGACATTGTGTTACATGGAGACCTCCCTGTGCTTCTCAGCCGTGGACAAAGCTCGATCATATTGCAGTAAATCACAGGTGGCGCCACTCTGTTAAATAATGTCACGCCTTTTAGAGTGACTATCTGGACTCGGATCATACTGACATGCGTGCCTGTTTTGTTTTGTCATTTTCGCAGAGGACAAACGCTCGTAAATGCAGGGTACCTAATTGGCACTTGAACGAGGAGAGTGTGAAGAACACTTACCAGAAAACATTAATAAAAAAGCTGCCCAGTTCGAATCAGGTGAAGGATCCCAATAAACACTGGGAACAAATCACTGCAGCTGTGAAAACATGCTGTGAAGAGGTATGTTCAGAGAAAGCTGTTTCACTGCGACAGAACTGAATTTCTGTCACGTTGATAAACGTCACGAACAAGCGTCGCTCGGTTCTATCTGGTTTTGGACATGATAACGATCGTCAAGAGCTTGAACGCAAGCTGACTAGAAACTTGCACGAAGATCGTGAGCACCACTTGGTCGAACAATCAATAGATAAGACGAACCTTTTTATCTGAGAATAGCAGGGGGCTGTTTTCCTTGATCTGTGGTTGTACTGACTGTCGAGTCCGTGTAAGTGAGACCATATGTGAAATAGATGGTTCACCTAGTACCAGTCGATCGCGCCGACTTGACAGATGGGCTGAATATTTTGTAGAACAGTTAAGCTGGATTTAATCAGACCAGGTAGACGGCGGGACCCGAATGATCAGTTATTGCGTTCTAGACGGCCCTCTGTCGGGATCAGAAGTGGCTCTAAAGCTTGAGTTGCTGAAGCGTAGCAAGGCTCCTGTATCAGAACTCCTCCCTCCTTCTCTTTTCAAGGAGAGCAGGGAGAGGTTGATATCAGAACTGACGAAACTTCTCCAGACGATTTCGTAATTGGTGCATATCAACAATGATTCCCGTTTTCAACAAGGGAGCCCGAAGTCTTTGTGACAACCACAGAGGCATCAGTTTGGTGTCTGCTGCGTCCAAGTTACTCACTCGCTTCGTTCTACGTCGGCCCACCAAGCCCGGAGGAAGTCAGATACGCAGAGAACAGGCAAAATTCCGGTCCGGTCGAGGTTGTGCTGATCACACTTTTACCTTGGGAAGGATCTTAGAACATTGCCACTCTTACAGACAGACGACGGTAGTGGTCTTTTTAGACTCAAAGGCTGCTTTCGATTCAGTTGCTCGTAACGTCCCCTGGAACTGTCTTCTTCGCAAGGGAGTACCAAGGGGATACGTAGATCTATTGAGTCCACAGTATGTCTACTGTGTAAACAGATTGGGGGGAGGGGGCTATGGACAACTGTTTCGGGCACTCATCACTTTTAGTGGTGTTCTTAAAGAGTGTCCGACTTCCCCATTTTGTTCAATTTGGTCATGGACGACATTCTGGAAATTGCGCCTGAGGAGTTCGGTGTTTGACTCCTTCCTGGAATTAGGTTGACCGATCTAGAGTATGTGGATGACATTGTCTTAGTTAGCCCACCTGCCGAAGACATGCAGACCATACTGCACAAGGTGGGTGATCGGGCTAGCTTGTATAGAATGTGCTTCATGCCTTCAAAGTGTGAAGTGCTGCTTCGAGACTGGGGCATTTCCATTTCTACCTTCCTTATTGCGGGTAATCCGCTTGAGACTGTGGACACTTTCACTTACCTGGGTAGCACTATCTCGTCAGCTTATAGTATTGCTGATTAGATGTCAGTGAAGATAATAAAGTCACAAGTTGCCTTCGCCAAACTGCGTCATCTGTGGCGCCGAAAAGACGTTCGGTTGTCGCTGAAAGGAAGGGTATATAATGCCTGCGTGCGTTCCATTTTGCTTTATGGTTCGGAAACGTGGCCTTTTCGCAAGGAAGATGTCAGCAGGCTTATTGTGCTTGACCATCGTTGTCTCCGCCAATTGGTCCATATTAAGTGGACTGATCGCTTGAGCAATGTGGCAGTTCGCCGGCGCGTATTCCGGAACGCTCGGGATGCGCAATCAATTGGTCAACTAATCACGGTACACAGCTTGCGATGTTTGGGTCACGTACTCCGTATGCCATCTGATTGTTTACCGTACCGGGCATTATATACTAAGACCTTCAACAGTTTGGCGATACCGCGTGGTGGCTAAACAACGACGTGACCTCGACGTTTGAAGACCCTGACTGCTCCATTGAGCAAACTGGGTAGGTGTCGCCTGCCTGGATGGGGTCCTCGTGATCACTCAAATCGCTGGCTAGAAACGCTATCCGAGATAACGATGTGCTGCAGTCAATAGTGTATCTGCAACCACACCATTTCTGGTTCTACCGCCTAGTCTTCTTTTATTAATTTTTAACCTTTTTATCAATTTTTTGCTTTTCCAAGATATTCTGAGTCATTGTTGAGGTGAGCGGTAGCCTGAGCCACAGTACCTTCTGGTCAGGTTCATGGCTGTCATGATGGTGATGTAGGATGTTTTTATTAACTCGGTTTACCACCATAACCTTCATATGCGTCATTCCGTGATGCTACGTGCAAACTCATCAATACACAATGCCGTATTGATATTAATCTCTAGACATCCCTGAAAGTACCTTATATTTTTCTTCTCTAAAACACAGCTTCTTATTTAACAAAGGCTAACTGATACATATATGGATAGACTGCAACGACTAGACGTCATCGTAAACCAGTTAATCTGCATAGGCCGCTCAAATTATCGTGCTTACGTAAACACACGGCACAGTACTATCTATGATTGGCTTTTGAGCTGGGTTGGGCAATACTTCATGCTACCACTGAACGCTTTGCGGAGTTAAATGATGGCAATTTTCGAATGTACATTTTTCCAGTGTACGTATCCTGATTGAGGTCGAATATACGTGAAGAGAATTGACATTCATCATCATTGATCGCCGCTTGTAACAATGCGGTGAATTACCGCTTGAGATCAATTGCATCCCCGCGAGTGATAGATACGATGCTGAGCCGCCTGCCTTATGGCACAATTCACGTGGATGATATGGTCATCGTTAGTCCATCCAAGGAGACTAATTGGCTTCAACCGTATTAAGGCAAGTTTAGTGTGTATATGAACTTCATTTTCTTCCCTCCCATGGTGAGCAACTTGGCTCAATTAATCACATAGACGTTTGGATTCTTCAAATATAAGATCGCTGGAACGGTCACCTGCTCCAAAGCGTGGATCAACATTGTAATCATCCGGGTTAATGAACTACCGCAGATCTTGCTCTAAACATGCATACTGTACGATACCCTTGGATGCCCGGCTAGAGAGTGGAGTAAAGTGGGCCTGGTTACAAGTCCACCTAAGTGCATTCGAAGAATGAAAGAGAGCGACACCTCAAATTAATCTGCTAACCAGTTGTAACTCAAATCTTGCCCTCATCGTTAACACCGGTGTCTCGCAGTTGTGTTGGCCTCGCTGTGTGAGGTTGCGTTGTTTTGGACATACCTTATGGTTAGGTAGGTATGTTGACCAAGTTAACATCAGTGCTCAGAAATGAAATATCCACGGCATATTCACGTCAACATCACATTCACATCAACATTATTCGAAAGCGGAGCATTCAATTGACAAGACCACATGTCAGCATGCTGTTTTTCATACTTACTTGCTGTAGTGGTGATCTCTGATCGAAATCGTGTCGGCACGTTTGATGAGCGGTTTGATTTTGTTACACGGACATAACCAACTGAAGTATGCACTTGTAGAGATGTAACGAAATGTTACCGAATATATCGTACAAACCTGTGTTGCTGATTTCTCTCGTGAAGGGAAACGTATGTCGTGTCTTACTTCAATAAACTGCCACGCGCGCAGTCACGTACGGTTCATAAACGATGTCTGTTCATTTTAGGAGCTAAACAACACATACGTTTCCAAGCTGATAAATGACTGACTCTGGGATCATATGTGCTCGGTTTCACGTGCGCTTATATCTGTGACTGATTTAAACGATTTACATGCCGGTGTCAAACGTGAATGATTGGTTTAGTTCCCCGGTAGTCATGAGCAAACGTACCGTTTTAAGACATGCTGATCTATCTAATTTTGTGGTACTCATCATGAACCAAAAATACCTATCGTTAACAAACGTGATTAGGTTACCATATCTATTCCCACACTCGAACCGACACACAGTTTCAAAAGCCCGACAACTAAACTAAATACACGTATGAAGTCTGTAACATGGAAACGGTGCAGAACTTGGTTCAGTGAAATGTTTACCCAGAGCGGTTAACACCGTCCACTTCGTGAGTACGATACTACCAAAAGGTCGCATCTGAAAAAGGAGAAAATTTGCTCTGTTCACCATCATTGACGGAGTACGCTTGTGAGTGGTGCTTAGCTGTCATATCACGATGGAAGGGTAGTCGGGATGGGGAGACTAAAGAGACAGTGTACGTTCATATCTTCATGAGTGGACGATAACAATGAGTATCAACAATCCTTGACAAACGAACGAGCAAAGGAACGACTCACGAACAGTTGTAAGGTAGCATCCTAGTGGTTTGGGCTACTAACCTTCATGTCGCATAACCTGAGTGGCCGTACTTTCTTAACGTCTGTGTCCGTAGGCCATGCCGGTAACAGCGCAGGCTGGACGAACGTGGCATACAGTTTTTAGCGCAGTGGTGGTTACTTTATTCAGTTTAACAGATGACTGACTAACCGTCGCCTGTGTCTTACTAAGTGAAAGAGGTCCCCGGAACATGCGTGGGGAATCCAACGCTTAAGAATATCACCGTACCATCCACAAACGAACAAGCTGACGGGGCGATCCACTCATGCATTGAAGAAATAGCTGAATAACAAACGTAATAACTGGGAAGGACTACCATATGTATGGGTTGGATACCGCACGACGAAGTATACAACAACGCAGAACTCACCATCTGACCTCACATACGGAAGGGAGCCCAGGATTCTCTTGGATGTCTGTGTACGGGGACAGAGAGAGACGGTTATTGCCGCAAGAGCAACGACACCCGGAACATCGTGCGCTCGGATGAACAATGGAAACACGGCACCGAAGTAAGCAAAGACATGATGTGGGGCACAACGAACATAACTGACGTCCATTCAAGATCGGAAATCAAGTGAAAGTATAGGACTATGGTCGACCAAAACACCCGGCAGATTTAAAAGACACTGGAACGGACCGTTTATTACCACGATCAGCAAAAATACGAGCTTCTAAATCAACCAAGATCTTCGTAGGCGATAGATCAACGACGTACATCCGACACCCTGGGACGATCTTAGCAAGTTCCCTAAGGGAAAGGAGAGTATGGTGGATAACCAAATCAGAGACGCGTCTATTCCCACACTCAGTGGAATATCTCGATGAGGTGGTGAGATATGGTCAGAGCTCATAGTCGATGGATTGCGGACAACATGACTGATCGAACGAGCTGTATCTTAACGAAATCGGGCCAGCTGACAACAAATGACGAGCAAAAATCCACCACGGTATGCGTCAGCCAAACGCAGGGAACCAGGCAGAATTGCACACGTCACTTAACTAGAAACCTCGGTGTTGTGAACTGGAATTTCGGTTCACAAACGCGAGCACGGGAGTGGCGTGGGAACGTGCGAACTGAACACTAAAGATCCTGTTTTATTAAATGACATTTCGTTACAATACGGCTTCAGGTGAGCCCAGAAGAACCGGGTCATGTATCACAACTGTTTTGAGCTAACTGTCAATACCTTTCACACTGGTGATCTTGACAGCACGCAGCCACATCTGACATATTAATTTCTTCGTCTCTAATATCTGTCATACACCAGGATTCCTTTATACCTACGATGAACTGTCTAACGCATCACATCGACTTTATTCAGATGGAGGTCACAACAGAGTGTAACTCCAGTCGTTTAGTTTCCGGTCGAGCTCTATTAGACCGCATTTTATGTCACCGCCTTCAGAAAAGACTAGGGTAACATCTGGCTTTTTGCTACTGGACTTGGAGTTACTGTTGAAGCATCACTCAAGGCTGCAGGGTTACTCTGGACGGACAACTTTAGAGAACCACATAACTCAAGAAGATCCGATCTCGTTTTCCAAAGCCAGTCTGCGTGGAACCTGATACCACCTGTGAGATGGTGGCGAATGGTGGGTCAAGACATTAAGGCTTGGTCATACACTGGTTGAGTCAAGAGCGACACTCGCAAAAGTCTGGGTGCTCAAATGGACACGGAACGAGCAGGCCAAGAATGCTTGTTAACACTTATCATTTAAAAATCTGATTTAGCGGTTATAAACTTCAACTGGTTTAAAGCATGGAGAGCATTGGGACACTTATCCGTAGTTTCGAAAGAGGGGACGTTGTGAATGACAGTACGCAGTAAGGCTGTAGCGACTATAATAAATGATATTTTTGATAGTCGCATTCACTTGTACATTTTTTATGATTTTGGCTTTTTGCCTACTTTTGTTTTAGTCAAGCTATTCCATTTGTAACATCCGTCCCGGGGCTACAATCACAACTCGCTCCGTGCCCCGCTAGCTTGACGTCTTTTCTCTGTACTCTATTTTCCAGGGTCGATACTGATACACAAGGGTCAACGCGCTGAGTTCTTTGCTTTTCATTATCGATTGGTTTTCGGTAGTGACAACAGACTGGGTATTAATCTGTTGGACCAGTTCCAACAAGGCCCCATCAGACTTCTGGAAATCTAGATGTATTCTGATTGAGTCTTCAGACTTGTAATGTGTGGCTTGTCGTAACAATAGTAGTTGCTGTATTTCACTCTTGTCACCATATGAAACACAGCGGTCTTGGAAAGTAGCTGTAAAAGTCTAGCAGAAACGTTGACTAAACCCAACTTTTCAGAAAGTTCTACTGGGAAGGCCTTATCGTTTTCCACCCATGCTGAAAACTCTCTTGAATCGTTCATGCTAGACAAAGTTTGCGTACCGTCATTGCGCAAAGTGAAGCTACACTATTGGGACTTCTACAGCTGCGAGTCTAGCTAACAAAAAACAGGCTAAAACTATACAAAAGTACTGGCTAGTGATTGGGAGGTTAGTGGAACCGATGAATTGAACCGCACGACACACCAGCTTCAGAGATAATCAAGCGGACAGCAATCACTCTGAAACTAGTTGGATACCAGCCGGTTGGGAGTGGGGAATAGAGTAGATTGGTAAACAGTGCGTAAACTAAATCAGTTCACCTTACGGACTAGCAGAACGAGAATCTAATTATTCGCAGAGAGTTGTGGCCTCTGACTTTAACATCGTGGGTGGCGATGACCACAAATAGGTGTGACGTCTACGAGGGTCGTAGAAACATATTAGATAGTGGTCTACACCCACTACACGCATGTTATCAGCAGCAATGAATCGTGTAGGCGTCGGACTAAGAATTTCGCTCGTGCTCTTACCGTCGACGTACGTAGCGAGGTGACCAAGTACCGGACTGGAAAAGTGTACGTCTTTGCGGCCGGAACGAGATGAGGGGCATCACGCAAGGTAGACCAACGAATTCACTGACCAAAATACCGACCAGTCAAGTGACCAATACGACGTAAGTGTGATTACGGACGCTTGACCGGTGACTGAACCGGTTAACCCATTCTCAGGGTTGACTCTGACGTGAGGTTGACGATATCACCCAAATGGCCATGCGATGATTGATCAAAAGAATGCCGACAGTTCGGCGGATCGTTAGAACCCGCCCATACAAAGCGAAATTCGTGTAGTTTTGGTTTGGGAGTAATACACAGGTTTATGTGCGCTGGATTTATTACGTGGGTAAATTGGTCGTGCAGGGAGCTCCTTATGCCTTATCAACAAAACAACGACATTGCTGGAAAGGACTTAAGATGCACTTTCGCGTGATACTAAAATTTGCGTGTTGTTGATTGCGCACAATTTTGTACGTGTGAGTACGCGGGCAGATCCCCGACTACTCACCAGTAATCTAAAATATCACCTAACAGGTTTGATGAGAACGCAAATTTCGACCTGATCGCGTGATTATCGATTACAGTTAACACAGTAACTGTGTCTCCTATCGAGACGATCGGGTAAACTCACAAGCGAAGGTGACTGAGCGTCCAGGTATGGTAATTCTGTCGTGCCTAGTGTGGGATCAGTAACGCAGCGGTAAACATTGTTGCCTCATGAAACCATGGTCAGAGTTCTAACCCCAGTCGAGGCAAGGATATGCACTACTGACGAGCTCTAACAAGAACGAAATTCAAATCTAATGTTTCTTTTCGGAAGAGGCTGGTTGGAAAGACTATCTGAATGCGAAACCTGCTGTCAACTTTTAAAAAAATTGACCAAATCCCCAACTATTAACAATTATGTTCGGTGACAGCACGTGTAGGCACGTATTATCAGCATGGCAGATACCAAGTTCGCACCAGAAGGATTACGATGGTTTGACGTGGAGATTATGTAGTCACGCGAACATGATCAACACCAAATGATTGGCAACCGTTTCTGAATGATGGAACACGGATATGAGATCTGTTTCACCCATTTAACGTAGCCTCCTCAGAGAATTGGTACGCACAGATTTTCCGATCTTTGATGGACGCTGAATTTCGACCGATGATCGATGTCGCCACCGCTGTTCACTACGAAAGACAGTAGGTAGACCAAGCGGAAGTTTTCTGTACATAAGCTCGGTGAGCTGCCAAGGCTGACTATGCTTTAAATGAAGGGCGTTAAAAAAAGAAAATGCAGAAAAACGTTTTTCCGAAAAGATAAAGGAGTGAATGTATCCCAGAACATGAAAAAACATCACTTCACATATTAAACAACGAGTTGTCATGAGGTTCATCAGCATCGACATGGTGATATGAATATCACAGGTTAAATCACATGATCGCACAAAAGATTGAGATAAAGTATTGGAGAAGTTCAACGCTTATATGGGAAAACAGTTCAACGACTGGAAGGCTGCAGCGTTATGTACAACAGTTCATGGTCGGTGCTCGATAAGACTCCGCGTTAGGATTTTCGCAAACGAACGTTTGGTGTTAATCCGTGCGAAACACATCGGTTATGGCCGAATGGTCAAGCTGGCGAAGTGAGCCACCATTGAAAACGCTCCAGTCTGCCAAATTGGAATGACCGTTGGAATTCAGAGGTGGAAGGTCACCATCCTGGGTTTGACGCATGCTGCTCGCGGATCCGGCCACATCAACATCAGCCAAGTCTATCAGTTTTACATCACCAGCCAGAGCGCTTTCCTCTTCGAAGTCCTTATTGACTATCTCTTCGCCCACTTCGGGTTCATCCTCATCAGGGCTTATAATACCAGTATTGTAGGTGAATGCATTGCGATCCAAGTCAACTTCCAGTGGGAAAATCTTTGCTTGCTTCATTACTTGATAACACTGATCATGGTATGTAGCCATAGCATCTATGAACCGTTGTAACTGAAGCACCGTGTCCTGCACTAAAAAACAGAAGCAAGAGCAAGGATAGAAAACTAGCCAAATGGAGATACTCCGGTACGAAGTTCGAAGAGTATGTTTTACGGTGTACATCCGGCCGCGTTACTTTCGGTCAGTGTAAGTTAGGCCTAAGCAATCCACACTAGCCGTGTTACCAAAAACTGATCGAGCGCACTGAGTAAAATTAATTCCACGTCGTTTGCCTTTTAATGGAGAGAACCGGCAGTCTTGTTAAGGAATTATAAACATGGATGTGAAAATCTACCTCGCACAACAGGCTTTCAAGCAAACTGATCCAGAGCATCAAACAGACATTTGGAAAAATTATACCGAAATAGTTAACACTTTGTTATCCAAGTTCTGCATATACTATCGTACCAACGATTTGAATCTCACTTCTAAACTACGTGGTCGCATTCGGTTACTCATCGAAAGTGTCACCACTGGATTTGTGTACAAATCAACTGCGGTCAGTAAAACTTCAGTATTCAATCATGTAGCTGAAATAAGAAAAATATCTGCGGAACTTGTAGCAGAATCCTGTAGGAATTTTGCTAATTAATCATATCAACACTTGCTTAGAAGTTGTACGGTCACAGAGTGGACGATCAGAGCCGGAAACCTACCATGCTTGTTGTCCAACAGTTCCAATTTCACGAGCACATCACTGCGCATTTTTGCAAAACGCGTACGGGCGTCTTGACGGCATCGTAAAATTAGTCTATATTCATAATTTCCCGTTTCCACGCGATACAATGGCTCATGTACCATGGCAAATCCATATTCTTCATCGTCCATTTCCTTGACTTTCAAACAGTATGACTGAAATGAAAAAAATAAATATTATTCCAGCAGGATAAAAAAAACATACAGTTTCACTCTTCCAACGGATTGAACATCTCCACAAAGTATATGACAAGATAGTATGTATTTGAAGAGTCGAATAACAACTATCGGTTCCGTATGTTAGTTAAACAAAACAGTAGAACAATAGCGCAAGGTAAACCTAAGTCTGTAGTCATAGGCTAAGTTTGGACTTTAACGAACAAATCAGTAGGAGGTAACTGAGTGGTTTCGACCAGTGGTGATATTGGACATCTCTGTTTCCTTTTGTTCAGTCTTCCAATGGCATACCGACGTCTTACCTAATTTCCAAAATCAGGGTAGCTGTGTTCCGGTTAGCTTCTCTCCTTTCCACTGTTTAGGCGAACGGAACGTTCCAGCTCCTATACTCACTAGTCAGTTGCTTCACTCACTCCGAAACATGTAGGTCAATGAGCTGCACTAGCTCATAAGCCTGACACAGTAAAAACTGCTGAGTTCTGGAAACCAGAATTAAAGGAAGCAGCCCGCGGTTTAAATTGATGGCACCATTTCGCCTCACTAGATATTGGTTGTGTACATCAGGTGGCTCCTAAACAGTTGTAACCGTCCAGGCTGCAATGGGTACAACTCAAGGCATGGTGGCGGAAACTGCGTTGATAGATTGGATTTCTGCTAGGAGTATTCTGTGTACCGTCCGTTTTGCCGTTTAGTGCCAGACTTTAAAGAAACTTCAGCCCTAGACGACAAACCTCTCAATGTCAGTTCGTAACACCTATCGTAACGCCTATCCTCTTACTGATTACAATAGTGATAATTTTAAGGATGTCCTCTTTGTGATGAAACAGCTGCTCCATCACTGTCGGCGTGTATCTCCGATATTGTTCGATCGGTCGGAGATACAAACGTAAAGGTGGGTACGCTGACCGTTAGTCAGTCGTACGTATGCGAAAAATCTGCGATAAAATCAAGTCGTTTACGAAGATGAGCAACTGCTAAAGCTCTGTGCTGAGCACTAATTATTCTTAATCAGTATCGTTTTCTGGCAAGAAGCTTATCAGTGCATTGCTAAGTACCCACTTTCCTCTGATCACTTATGGTCTCGGAAAGGCCATGCAGGTGTTACTGAGAGACGGTGTGGATCCACCCAGAATTGCCGATCTTACTGGTACACAAGGGTGTACTACACCTATGTTGACCAACGCACCAAGCAGCGTTCTCGCCAAACACACAGTTTTAGAAACCCGCCCGTGAAGCAAGCCTGTCAGATAAGCTTGAAATGCAAACCGAGCCACTCGTCAACATAGACAGCAACACATCAGCGGTTCTCACTGATGCTTAACTGCCACACAATCATGAGATAAAAACCAAACGCTCTACAGAAAGAGAGAACCTGACCATTCGAATAGCGAAATCTACATTCAAACATTCAACATCAAAGTGCATACACCCTACAGATAAACAAATAAACTGGGCATCATCAACAAGATAGCTTACTTACGGCCTTCACTGCCCCGCGTCATTAAGTGCACTCACTTCACGAGCAACTCGGCCAAACAAAGTCATTCAAGCCAGTGAGCACGCCATCTAATCTTTTTCAGCCATCTACTATGTCAGTCGCGAAGACTCCGATTCAACGGGTGAACCCGACCTAAAGTGGCCAACCCCTTCGTGAACTACGTCATTTATCTACTCCAGGTGATAATTTGTCCAGCTCGAATCCTACGCCATTCAGCCGGAAAATGGAAAAGCGTGCTCGGTGTGGCAGACGACTAGCTACCATCTTTCTTACATGGTCTAGCCATCTAAGTCTGTGTAAACATGAGGATTGAACCAAAGAACTCCCTTGGATGTCACTAACGTTTACCTGCTAACTAACCACTTCGTTGCCTACTCGATGGTACCATACAATGTGAACAATCGAACGCACACATCGACGGTCAACCACACGAACACGGTTTACGTCTTTTATCCTAAAGGGCCACGCTGGCATCGTGTTGGTAACGCAGACAGTCCTCCATTATCTCATCTATGGCAAAATTAAACAAAAATGGTGAAAGTGGACAGCCTTCACGTACGCCACTCATGATGCTGAAACTGTCACACAGTTCACCATAAAGCTTAACCTGTTCACATACTTGGTCCGTACACTCCTGCATTTGAACGATTCCAGAAGTGTAGATCAATCCACCAAATCGAAGTCATTTTTATGATCGAGAAATACGGCCATTGTTGGCCAGCGGCACGTATGAAGCAGCTCCAGAACGTGGCCAAGAGTAAAAGTTAGATCAATACATCGCCCCTTAAGATGAAACCCTGCCTGTTCTCCCCTCATGTTTGTCTCCCGTACCGTTTTGCGGTATGGTTGTGTTCGCTCGTGATGGAGATACTGTTCGTGGTCTTTGCGTTTGTTCTTGCCTTTCTATATCAGGGGGGTCATAACAATACGTTGTACATCCCATATTTTATTGATTATCCTTGATTGTTCTGTCACTCTGGTTAGGTAGGAGAATATAACACAAAGAATGAAGATACATACTAATAATTCTTGGCCGTACTATAGTTACAGTGTTCTGAGTGACCACTGACTCGGACAGTACCTGAACGCGGTAGAGCAACATGAAAAATAGAAAATCCATCCAGGCAAGCATGATATGCGCCACGATAATGCACGTGCTTGACCACCTTGCCACTTCTTTCAACCACCAACGGTCTCATTAAAATAGTGCAGAACACAAAGTGATCGAACGGCATACCTAACTAGCGTCGAAGTCAAGTTATCTTTAGCTGGGCACCATATATACATTAGAAATTTTCGGTAGAAGTATAACGTGCAGTCGAAATCAACAAACGCACACGGATTGAATTTGAATTGTGTAACAGGGCGTGCTGCTGTGCTGTTGGCGCCGTTTTAGTTTTCGTTTGTGTAAGTTGTGTGCACGGCTTACTGGGCCTTTGGCTCATGCTCGTTTGTGTTGTTTCCTCTTATATGACTGTCGTTGAAACTCCTATTTCGGAAGAACACTGTCCCCAAGTGTCTCCAAGTTGCCTCGAAGTTGGTTCACGAGTGTCACGGGCATCAGAGTAAAGATGGCCGACCTGCATGTTACAGAAGTTATTGCCGTTCTGAAATTCAGCGAACCTGACGGACAGTAATTAAAAGGAAGGATGCATTCTGAACACCGACAATTGACAAGAATAGGCAGTCTTTGTAGATCGGCCGTATCTGAAAGCCGCAACACAAGCTTACGCAAGTTCTTCCGAAATACACACAAGGACACGCTGTTTACAAGAATGGGAGCATTCAGGGTTTTCATACGCCCCTACGGCAGGGTCGTTGAAAATCTCTATTAAAAGAGCCACGACAAATGCACATGAATGGAAGGAAGCACTCAGCATCATCATCACAGACAGCAATACGTCAGAGGTGCCCACTGATGTTTAAGTGCCACACAGCTATGAGGAAAAAAGCAAGTCTTGGTCAGGAAGAAAACAAAAGGAGGATCTAAATCCACAAATAATTCGAGCAAACTACAGTATACACGCCACTTGGCTCATATAACCGCCACCTAACCCTAAAGAGTTACCCATCCCGGCCGAAAATTGCCAAACATCACCTTCACCTCAGCATAATCAAGATCAGACAATCTTCTACCAGGAATGAGTTCCACTCCGACATCTTATGAATAACGCAGACAGTCCTCCATTATCTCATCTATGGCAAAATTAAACAAAAGTGGTGAAAGTGTACAGCCTTCACGTACGCCACTCACGATGCTGAAACTGTCACACATTCCACCATAAAGCTTAACCTGTTCACATACTTGGTCCGTAAACTCCTGCATTTGAACGATTCCAGAATTGTAGATCAACCTACCGAATCGAACTCATT
>JTDE01021525.1:29995-54639 GCA_014338405.1 Paragonimus skrjabini miyazakii | reverse complement strand
GTTCACGAAGGGGTTGGGCACTGTAGATCGGGTTCGTCTTCCGGGCTGGAGCCCTCGCGACTCACAGAGTCTATGTCTTGAGACGTTGGGTGAGATGGCGGCTAACCGAGCTCAGTGGCGTGAATGTTGTCGTTGTTTGGCTGAGTTGTCTGTGAAATGAGTGCACTTAATGACGCGGGCAGTGAAAGCCGCAAGGGAACTGTCTTGCTGATGACGCCTTACTTTCACTTATAGTTCGGTTGTTTGTTTGCAAGATGTAGGTACCGTGATGTTTTAAGTTTGACTGTAGACGTAGCTATTTTTAGTGGTTAGGTTCCCTCTCCTCTCCCTTTTTCTTCTCTCTTACATAAACAGGGTTTGTTTCTTCTTCGTGGTTGTGTGACAGTTAAGCATCAGTGTGAACCGTTGATGTATTGCAGTCTATGATGATGATGATGACAGTCTACTGTTAACAGGAATCCAATCTACTATTGCGGCCGAGGCCGTTGTGCTGTGGACTGCGCCTACTCCAGCTCGAATTGTAACGGCGGCTGTGGAGTCACTCGCAGTGTATAACCAATATCGGGTAGTCAGTGTGAGAACTGTTAGTTCCATACGTTGGCTACTGTTCTTTATTCTAGTTTATGTGATGTAGCATACATCGACAATCAACGAGTCTGGCGTTCAAGTGAGATCGGCTCGTTGAGCTATCTGTTTTGTAGTGCTGCGAACTTTGAAAGTACCTACTTTGATTCACATTCTAGGTCTAAGCAAAATACAAGGGAGGCCTGATGCTGGATGACGAGAGGTGTGAGTTACTGGCACAGCTATATCCGTTGTGGGACCCGAAGAGTAATTATCAGAAATGAAGGTCAGGAGGGTCTTGGGAGCTAAATTTGATAGGGCATTGGAGGGAGTCAGAGGCAGCATGTTTCCGCCTATCCATCCTCTGTATGCAGCAGATAGGGTGACGCGGCTTATACTGTGATACGGTCGATGAACTGTGGAATTATTGTTGTTGTGGATATTCATAGTTGTACTTTGGCTTGGACACTGCGAAGACACTCAGACCTAGACGGGAGAACGGTTAGGGTTCTCAGCCAGTCTTTGGCTCAAATGCTTGTACCGCAAGGCAGCTGGTGGGTGGCAGTGCGCCAAAACGAATGTCTTTTCCGTAAAATGTTGTTAACCTTCTTGCTACCTCTATCCTGGGGAACCAGGAGACTGTTGTTTGTGAGATGTCAGCCTACTGGTCTGCCTGGCATGAGTGACTCTGTCGATGTGATCGTCAGACCATCCAACTTGGCCCAATATGTCATCGAGATGTGCAAGCCGTCACACCGCGTCAAGGTCCAGTCTCGTTGCCACGGGGAAACTATTTTTACTGATTTTTTCTAATAAATAGCTGTTTCTTTGTTCGAGTTTGTTTGGTATGCGCTGGTCGTACTCTGTCACACTGCGAGAAACATTTGGAGTTCCTTTTAGTTGGTTTCAATCCCATAGACTCTGGTTACTAGCGTTAGTACAGAGCTGTTTTGGAAAATTTCTAACATGGATTGTGTTTCCCTATGTTTATTGTGGTCTTTTACTCAAGCCTCCGGATGACTTTTGTTCTGGGATCGTATGTCTTTCGATCACCTATGCCACTAGTTGACCAACTCAATCGCGATGCTTTATTTTCCTGTTGAGTGAGCCGACATTTCTTTTAATGTACGTGTTTTTTATATTGAGTTTTTTGATTCATTTTTCCAGGTGTCCAAGCTAGGATGTAGAGCGTTTGCGCTGTTGTTTGACGATATTGAAGCGCGACTGTGTCCGGCGGATCGTGAAGTTTTCAGCTCTTCAGCCCGTGCCCAAGTGGCTTTCGCCAACGATATTTACAATCACCTCGGTTGTCCCAGTGTCTTTCTTTTCTGTCCTACAGAATACTGCGCCAGTTTGGCGCTTCCAAGTATCATGAAGTCAGAATACTTGTCCACAATTGCTTCTTGTCTTCATCCAGGTACGCTTGAGGATTAGTATTCTATGCTAACTTCCAGGTTCTGTGAATTTTTGGTGTTGTTTACCCCCCGTCTGTGCGTTCAATAGATTATTAGGCGTTTGGTTTGTTGCATTCAGGGGATAGTGTAACTTCGGAACATGTCAGAATTGTGATCCTTCATTTTTTGGTCATTTCAGTTCATCGCGTTTTGTTTCTGTACACGTTTTCCATTTGGAAGAACCCTGTTAGTCTATTTCTGTTGTAAACCCTCCTAAACGGTACACTGGTTCGATCTCGGTATAGTGGTACGCTCGATAAAATCGGATTCTCGTCCCGGTAACAATTCACACGAAAATCTCGGTCCCGAATAGTACCGCGACTGTTCCCGTAATCACTCCCAAGGCAAGCCAAAAGACGCGTTCAAAATAAGCTTTGTTCCGCTACAAAACGTGTGCGGGGTAGGGCGACAAGTACAAGTTATTTATAGGGCACGTCATGAACACACATCCCTCCATCATGAGAAACAGTTAGGACCACACATGTGTATAGCGGTATAAAAAAAGTCTCAACCGATTTTGAACAGTTCTGCTGGTTCGGACTGAATCGAGTGATTTTTTTTCCTTCGCTCTCACGACGGGGGCGCCCTTGGGCCGGTCACATGGTGGAGCGCCCTAACAATTTCTTGCGTTATTCTTTTGGTATCTTCTTGCTTCAGGCATGACCACTGTGACTGTGACATAGACGTTGTTTCAACTCTCTAAAATCCAGATCGGACTATCTTAATAAATGTCTTTCTCCCTGTTACCTTCCGCTTGTTCGATGCAATATTCTCAACTACGGTTCGTGTAATCCATGTGCTGTCTGTGTAATGGCTCTAATATTTAGTAGCTTTTGGCTAATGTAAAATCTCCCAACATTCGTTCATTTATGAGCGGCTCAATTGTTCATCCGCTGTTCTCGTCCAACATTTCTAGTTCTACGTGCATGACTGAGATATGTCAGTTTGATTCCAGTCTCCGTTGTTTCATGTTGGGTCTATTTGGAGGTTAGAAATACATGGAATTTGTATTCATTGCTTGTCGTTGATGCTTTTATGTGTGGACAAGTCGTCTCAACCCAATCGCGATCTTAAAGTAATATGTACTGGTATTTCTCCAAGAGCTCACCAGTATGTACAATACTCTTTGTTAACAGGAAACATCTTCCGGGGGAACAGAATTGCATCTTTCGTAGAGACTCTTCTTCTTTAAAAGGGATGACATTTTACTCACATGTTACCCGATCGATTTGCATGCTATGTAGTGAACCAACTATTTTAATCTGTTATGATCGTTCAAAATTGTATGTTCACATGCGATACTGGGATCTCATCAAGTCTGTTTTTTTATATCTCAAACTACTATAGTTCCTCTAAAGTGGAAGATATTACCACTACACTCCAGCTTGCAGTTCGTTTTGACGATTACTTAGTAACTGTACAATACTTTGTGATCATCCAACGGGGTGAGCAGTTGCGATGTACACATGTTGTTCTTGCTAAAACGCACCACTCGGTTTGTTGTCGTGCGCTAGTATGCCCACTTACTAGCAGAGAATCTGACAAGCTATCCCTTTTTGTTCAAAATTTGACACATGAGGACTCGAACCCATGGACTATCAATTAGCGGAGCAACTCTGAAACTGTGTTTTTTAATCTGAAACCACTCTAAGTAGGTTAATATAAGGGGGGGGGGGTTGCATTTCACAGCGTTCTCAGTTAGTCACCTTGTGTTGGCATTGCAGGTTTGCACCTTCAACAAAGACTCCTAATGCAATAAAAATCTCACCTCACCAAGTTATCTCTTCGACACTGGTGTTCTTTGTTTTTTTTGATCTTTCGTATCTTTTTGCATCTTTTGTGTCTTCATATCTTCTTCGGGTTTCTTCTTGTATCAACAACTTTCTATTTTCATCTCAGCTTTCCGTAGCCTGAAGATGTGGAACTTGCCTAATCATCAATCATCAATCTTCCTCCGAAGCTACTCCAACGTATACTCAGAGACAAGCTATCATGAAAGAATGGGTCACTGACCGCTTCTAACTTTTGTTTCCACATTTTTTGCGCATCGTTTTACATCAACCAAGTTCCCAACTAATGTGCCTACTTATTGGACTATTACTACCCCAAACATTTGTTTGGTTTTGCTAGTCCAAACGTAAATCGTGTTTTGACAACCTTGGGACATCTAAAAATTAGCCAGTGATTTTAACTGATACGTTGCTGCTGGACCATCCCACTTCTTTACATTCTAGACCCTGTCAGTTTCTCTCTCTGATACACAATGGTTTTGCTTAGCCGTCCGCTGTGTAAACTAATTTCGGTTCTTTAAACGTCGGCTTTCTAATTTGTGTATCTATCTGCCTTATTCATTTTGACTAACGTTTGATCACAGGGTGGAACTATGTCTTGTTTCGCACAGTCTGGCTCAGGTCATTCAGTCGTCAGTGTTGCCATCACTTAAGAAGCCCGATTTGTGTTAGTCACTCGATAAGACTGATAGTAGAATCCCGAAGTTAGCGTTCAGAACTGCATACTGCTGTCTTCGTACTGTGATTAGTATGACTATTTCCTTTACTTCTGGTTTATTCCGTACTCATGCGATCTTGACTAATTAACTGACATCATACAAGAGGCCCTTTATACAGTGTTCAATTTAAGGCACCGGCACACTGGTCACCATGCGCTATCTCGGTATATTTTCCTCGCAACATTTTTCTTTCACAATTTTTTTGAAAACAGACATAGCTGTGATATGGACTGGCCCATTGGTTGTTTCAAAGAAGATTTTCACCACCGACGTGCAAGAGTTATCTAGTTTGCTGCAGCATCCCATTGTGTTATGGGACAACTTACATGCGAATGACTACGATCAACGGCGTGTATTTATTGGACCTTACTCAGGCCGTCCGGTCGATTTGCGACGCAAAGGTCTGCTACGGGGCGTGCTCACTAATCCAAATTGTGAATTTGAGGCAAACTATGTAGCCCTACATACACTGGCCCAATGGTCACGGTAAGAACGTCATCTTGATGATATGAATAATAGCACAACTTTGAGTACCCAAGCATGTGACTTATTGCCTCATTTTGAACAATCATGATGGATATTTTATATATATATATATATATATATATATATATAGTATTATATGCAGGCCATGAAAACGCATAAAACAGAATGATGGTGTCCTGTGGTAGGAACAGCGAATGATAGCAGGTACTCGGTCCTAATGACTTAATTGTTGGGTTTTCTTATTAGGCCATCTTTATAGTCACGTAGATTAATCAAGCAAGACAGTGGAAATCGTAAATGTCGCCATGCTTTCGCAATTTTGTCAGCTATTTGATTGTTATCGTGGCTTGCTTGCAAGTTGTCAGCTAGTTGACTGCACAAAAAGTGTATTTTACTGATCTGGTGTGTTAGGCACCCTAACATATCTTCTTAGTAGTAATGATGTAATTTTGTCTACACGTTCAATCTTGTCCTATAAATGTTGTTACATTACAACGGAAAAGTTTTTGTCAATCGCTGTGTGTGTGACATCTGTAATCATCCATGGTTATGCATAGTCTACGAGGGCAGCTGTAAACCTTTTGAGTCGGTATAACAAGGCAAAATATTGAAGGTTTACTCAGGTCAGACTACTTCTGTGCATAATAATTTAACAAGTGAAGAAATTTACACTTCACAACCAAGTAGGGTCTGTGCACGGAACTTATCCTTTAACAGTTGGAACCTCGTAAGTCATTAACTCAGTCAACTTGATTGAGCGGTCTAAAAACAAAAATCGGATTTCATTACGTCAATGTGGAAGATGTGGGAGAATAGAGTTGACGTTGAGTACATCCACGCCCTTTCACATATAAGGGTGGCATAATGGATAAATCGTCGACGTCCTATCTGGCGGTCGGGATTTGAGTCCTGACCATTGTTTGGTCACCACACTACTCATAAAACCTGTAGTAGTCCAGATTCCTTTCAGTTGATTCTGCCCGGAATCAACATTAAACTTTATCAATGTGAAAATAATCGATACTTTTTAATTAAAAAGCCTTTTCGATAATGTGCAATACTGATCACAACGTTAAAATCTTGTCACAGTTGTGGTGATTTCTGTTTTCTGTTATGTGTTTCTGAAGTTTGTTTGCCTGGCTTTTTTGGTTCATACTTTCGATTCCTTCTGTTACGCCGTCTATGTCAATTGTGCTGGTGTATTTTTCAGCTTTCTTGGGTAATGTTATGTCTTACATACTATCTTGCAGACGTGGTGAATTGAAGCCATCCGCACAACTGATGGACAAAGAAATGTCTGTCGAAACTGGAGCAGGCAATGAAACTGATAGGATAACTGAGTCTTCGGAAGAAGGCATGATAAACGATCTGAACGATGAAAACACTGGTGGGGCTAGTTCAGAAGACGAGTCCACACGAAAACCCGGTTCCACCAGTTTATCTTATCGGCCACGTGAGGCCTTGTTGGTCGCGTTACGTGATTGGCTCTCTCTGATGCTGCAGGTAGGGCCACGTAGATATTGTGAATTTGTGTACGACGTATGTTTGATATTTGTACGTGGACCTCAACGACATGCTTTGCCTTTTTTTGAGAGGAGACGCTCTAATTTGGGGATCAAAGAAAGGGGGCTGTATAGACTTTAGTCCTTAACCCCCCACGTTTAACCTCAAACCGTCGTCATCAAGGCACTTACGCTTTGTAAACAAACAATTAGTTTGGAAGTGAATGTATAACGACACCTGCAAGGTAACTTCCTTGCTGGATTCAATACTGCGCTCGTCGGTACTTGTCATTGCTTTATATACAGTCGATTCAAACAATGATAACAATCACGCCATTGAATCCAGTTAACTGCAATATCCTCTTTCTAGTATGTCCAACTAGAGACTAAGTATGTCACGAGGATACTAACTACAAAACAGCCTGCCGTTCCTGCCTAATGAAAAGCTGGTTTCATTTCTATTTTCCCACTCATTGATTGACTGCCTCGTATCTTAAGCTAGCCAGCTGGCGGCTTTGCAAATAGTATATCATACACAAGCCTGAAGGTAGACGAAGTGTCGATTCACGGTCACGAAGCAAACATCATCAAGGAATAAG
Source organism: Paragonimus skrjabini miyazakii (assembly GCA_014338405.1). Classification (NCBI taxonomy): domain Eukaryota; kingdom Metazoa; phylum Platyhelminthes; class Trematoda; order Plagiorchiida; family Troglotrematidae; genus Paragonimus; species Paragonimus skrjabini miyazakii. The sequence continues at coordinate 47,525 of JTDE01021525.1, read as the reverse complement.
TGAGTGAAAACGGGTAAAATCTATAACGAGATACACAGCGACAAGTGTTACGGACGCGTTCCCGTTGTTGCAGGTAGTCGATCTACTCTTATCCTAACGCCTGCTTTTTGTCTTACCAATCGTTGGTGGTCTGGTTAAATTGGATCAGTAGGTTCCTCCTTTCTGATTGGTTGTTTGTCATATTGGTCATGTTTATGGGTAACATGTCACGTTCGTTTTAGTCACCTACTGAGTGGCTGAAAATCCAGTGTACGCTCTCGAGTCTCATGTTTTGATTTCGCACGGCTGGTAGGGCTATAACAATAAGAGGAAAGGGAAACGTATAAATTTCACTATGTCATAGGTTTTCCAGTCAGCCTCTTTCGAACAGAAGCACGAGACTCGAGTTTCGTTCTTGTGAGATCTCGTCATCAGTGCACGTACTTGCCACGACAGGGACTACAACTCCGACCACACTTTCTTGAGACAGCCGTGTTGACAACTGCGTCATTGACCTCACATTAGGCACAACTGAAACATTGTATGTTAACGCTCAGCCACATTTGATTTTGAGTAATGCGAAGTTGTTCCATCGCCTCAACAGGAGGCACAATAACTGTCCTGTTATTTTCAACCGTTGACCCCATAACTAGGACTTCTCTCCGAGCGTTTGAGTATGATGATTCAGTCTTGTTCATTGTGAGGTCAGTGGCGTAGTGATATCAACACGGTTGCTTCCTGAATGAAAATGCAACAGCTGTGATCATTTGTGAGTGATGTTCAACTTATAACAACCAAATTCCCTATTACTTATCAGTAATTTTAAGTTGCGCACTATTTTGCAGTTTTGATGTTACTTCTCCGCGCCTTTTAATATCTCTCCTATTTTAGGACGAACACTACCATGCTAATAAACTCAGTGATTTCTTCTTGTGGTTGCATCTTTCGGGACCTCTAGCCAGCAACACCGACCATATTCTGGCTTCCAGCCGATAGGCCGGTTAGCATCAACAGAGACCAAACTTGACGCTAATTTCCTCATGTCCCTACATGTAGTCATAGGCCGCACATCGTGCTATTTTCTGTGGCTAACCCCAGGTGGCGCAAACAAGACGTAGTATGGTTTTCACCGAGTATATTTGCGTGAGGCGTTTGCGCTACCGATGAAGTCACATTTGGACGAATAGTATTGTTATTCAAGTGATGCTACGATTACATATGGTCAACATTCCCCCAGGGACAGGTAGCCTGCAAACGTTATCGACACGAAGCTGCCGTCGTGCTTTATCGCGCTCACATTGCTCTTTCAAGAAGAGGCGGATGCCACGTGGACGTCAGGGGCGCCTGAAGTTGACGGGTGTCAGCTGGACTTTAGCAATACGTTGATATGCTTCCTCAGATAACACCGTCATCTGTGGTACAACTTCCAGACTAAACATTGTTTACCACTGCTCAAGGTGCGTGCAAACGCGATCACATGCCAGCATTAAAGGAGCAGAAAAATATTTTGCTGTTTGTTGTTTTCTTCGCTTCATATTCATTGTACTAAAAGTCTTTTTCATAGGATCAACAAATGACCCAGGGGCCGTTCTCAAAACCTGCTACTGCTGGTGGATCCCCAACCCCAATGGAAACAGATGCTGTGGATCCGTTACCCTCAACTGAAGCTGAAATGCAAGTACGTATATATTTCCTACTATTCGCTCGTAACTCCAGTTCCATACTGTGTCAACTGTAGCCAATTTGCAGCTGCCCCGTGGTACATGCGTTCGACTGATTACGTTTTCGTGTTATGGTCTGCCAGACAAGTACAAAGGATACGAGTTTCTAGCCAGCTATCGAGGCTTTATCTGTTGTTATCGGGTATTATGGCAGCCAACTATGTTGTGTGCCCAACTGTAATGATTCACTGCTTCCACGTTCATCCGATCGTTAGTCATCTGGATAAGAGTTATATACAATGGATCCATCAACAGAGCCTTTAGATTTAGTCCCTTATTTACTGCTTTTTGTGGGACTAACCTTGCAACTCTCAACAGCGACCACTTTCAATGTATTCTCTCCAAACTGAACCTACATACAGCCAAATTGCTCATTGGACGCTCAGGTTAGATTGATGAGACATTCATGCAGTGCCTATCATGCATATATTGATCGCATGATGTGGTACACATTCGACTAGATTTGATGTAGGAGCACACCGCACACACTTAGTGCCTATTTTACGCACATGTAAGCCTCGCCAGAAGTCAAAGAGCGAGCGTCTTCATCTGTGTGCAGTATTTCTGCTTGTTGAGCTAGCTAAACTAGACTGCAGAAGACGTCTTGCTTGTCTTTGTGCACATCTTTACTTCGCGGTTCAGACGCTGGTCCACCGCGCTGTTGTATGCAATTCGTTCATATCGACCTGATCGTTTAGAGTATCTTGATTTCATTGATGAATTTTCGAGAGTTACTATCATTCCACCTCACTCATATATGTTTGACATCGAAGTAGGTCACTAGAAAAAGCGCACAGTAACCTTGAGAGCAAATGGTTTTCAGTTTGTTACTTCCTGATTAGAACGCGGAGAACATTTTTACGTCGTATACCCTACTAATCTGAGTGTAACACGAAAAAACTTGCTTTCTGTCATTGAAGAAAATGGCATTATTAGTGAAGTTGACTTAGTATTGGAAAACCTCGAGGTGCACTACCCAACTTCTGGGTGTTTTAACTACCTTAGAAAAAGATGCGAATTTGGAGGAATCGGTGGCAAAAAGCACGGTATAACCGCAACGATAGCACGAGTTGACTTTCGTTACGTAGGCCGGTTGTGTGGACAACGCTGCGGTTCGCCGGTGCGTTTTGTAGTGGCCTTAAATACGAGAGTGATACCTTAAACAATAAAACTGCATAGGCCACGCCTACACTGCTAATGGCAAAAGACTGCTGCAGTTGTGTGCATCTCATGGTCTCTATATTTCGAGCACCGCATTCCAACACAGGAAGACGCACTGTGTTACATAGAGACTTCCCTGTGCTTTTCAGCCGTGGACACAATTAGATCATACAGCAGTTAATTACAGGTAGCGCCACTCTGTTAAGGACTGTCGTGCCTTTTGGAGCAACCACCTGGACTCGGACCATGCTGTTGTGCGTGCCCGTTTTGTTTTGTAATTTGCCCGAAGGACATACGTTCGTAAATGCAAGGTGCTTAACTAGCATCCGAGCGATGGGATGTAAAGAACGCTTACCAAAAGGCGTTGGTGAAGGAGTTACCTAGTTCGAGTCAGATGAAGGATCCTGAGGAACACTGGGAATAAATCGCCAAAGCTATGAAGGCATGCGGCGAACAGGCACGTTCCGATGGGGCTGTTCAGTTTCGACAGCACTGGATTTCTGTCACGTCGATAAACCTCGTGAACAAGCGTCGCTCGAATCTACCTGGTTCTGAATATGATGACGACCGTCGAGAACTTAAACGGAAGCTGACTGAAAGCTTGTGCAAAGACCGTGAGCAATATTTGGTCTAACAATCGAAAGAGATGGAAAGAGCCTTTATATATGGGAATTTCAGAAGGCTTTTTCCCTGATTCGTGCTTGTGCTGACCGTCGAGTCGGTGTAAACGAGACCATATGCAAAAAAGATGGTCCATTTATCATCAGTCAATCGCGCCGGCTTGACAGGTGGGCTGAACATTGTGAAGAACAGTTCAGCTGGCCTCAACCAGACCATGTGGACGACGGGAGCCTAATGGCCAGTTATTGCACTCTAGACGGTCCTCCGTCGGAAGCAGAAGTGGTCCTGGAGCTCAAGTTATTGAAGCGTAATAGGGCTTCTGTTCCAGACTTCCTCCCTCCTCCTCTTTTCAAGGATGGCGGGGAGAGGTTGTTGTTAGAACTGACGAAACTCTTGCAGACGATCTGGGAGACTGAAGAGGTACCTCGTGATTGGTGCTTATCAACAGTAGTTCCCATTTTCATAAAGGGAGCCCGAAGTCTATGTGACAACTACAGAGGGATCAGTATAGGGTCTGTTGCGTCCAAGTTACTCACTGGCTTTATTTTACGTCAGCTCACTAAGCTTAGATAGAGTCAGATACGCGAAGGGCAGACGGATTCCGATCCGGTCGAGAGTTCGTTGATCACATTTTTACCTTGCGACGGATCTTGGAACATCGGTACTCTTACTGACAGCCGACGGTCATGATCTTTCTGGATCTTAACGCTACTTTCGATTCAGTTGCTGTTAACGTTCTCTGAAGGTGTCTTCTTTGTAAGGGAGTACTAGAGAAATACGTGAATCTGTTGAGATCACTGTATGCCCACTGTGCAAGCCGAGTGAGAATTTATGGACAACTGTCTCGGGCGTTCATCACTTCTAGTGGTGTTTGTCAAGGGTGTCCGATTTCCCCCTTGTTCAGTTTTGTCATGGACAACATTCTGGAAGGCGCTGTGCTTGAGGAGTCCAGTGAGCTTGGTGCTGAGATTCGTTCTGGAGCCAGATTGACCGATCTGGAATACACGGACGACATTGTCTTGCTTAGCCCCTCTCCCTAAGACATGCAGACAATGCTAAGCAAGATGAGTGACCGAGCTGGTTTGTATGGAGTGCGCTTCACACTTTCAAAATACAAAGTGTTGTTTCAAGACTTGGGCATTTCCACTCCTGCTTTCTTCATTGCAGGTAATCAGCTTGAGACTGTGAAAAGTTTCACATACTTGGGTAGCACTATCTCGTCAGCCTGTAATATTGCTGATTAGATATCGGCGGGAATAGCAAAGGCACCAGTTGCCTTTGCCAAACTATGTCATCTGTGGCGTCGAAAAGACGTCCGGTTGTCGCCCAAAAAAATGCCTATGTACGTTCTCTCTTGCTGTATGGTTCGGAAGCGTGACCTGTTCGTTATGAAGGTGTCAGCCGACTCGCTGTGATTGACCATCACTGTCTCCGCCAAATAGCCCATATTAAGTGGACTGATCGCGTGAGCAATGTGGTCGTTCACCGCCGCGTATTCCGGAACGCTCGGAATGCGCGATAAATTGGTCAACTAATTACGTTGCACAGCTTGCGATGATTAGGTCACGTACTCCGTATGTCATCTGATCGTTTACCTTACCGGGTATTATATACTGAGGCCACCAACTGTTGAGTCAAACCTCGTGGTGGTCAACCAACAACGTGGTCACGAGATATGATGTTCCTGATTGTTCCATTGAGCAAAGTGGGTAGGTGTCGTCTGCCTGGCTGGGGTCCTCGTGATCACTCAAATCGCTGGTTAGAGAGGCTATCCGAGATGGCGGTGTGCGGTAGTCAATGAACTACGTGCATCCGTACCATTTCTAGTTCTCCCGCTTAGTTTTTCATTAATCTTCAACCTTCTTAGTAGCGTTTTATTCTAGGATATTCCAGCTCACTGTTGAGGTGAGCGGCAGCCCGAGCCACAGTACCTTCTGGTCAGGCTCATGACATGATGTTAAGCCACGCTTATATCGTCACTTTTCACATACCGACGGTTAGGACGCCAACGCATGTGCTTGGAGACATATATCGCACATAATCTTGGTCATTGGCGCTTGTTTGGGGCACTTCCTAAATCCTAGACTTATTTTCAATTATTAACCATTTGTTTTTGGTGTATGTTCATCCAATGTTACAAGTCACTGCGCGTTTACGTGTATCAGGTGATGCGCAGTTTGTTTGCTAACCCCATTGACATTATATTCAGGGGATATTGCTTTGCCAGCGTTTGTTGAGACAAGACACGCACCTAAATATGATCATGCATACATGCACTATTTTTACGTATTTAGTTATTGTATTTCTCTAGCATAGTTAGTGTTTTACATACTGACAACCTTGTTACATTTTACCCGTTTTTTATCCAAGGTCGAATCATCAGTGCACGCATCCATGCCTTCTATAGCCAGGGTGTCATCCGAGGCCGGGAACTCTGGTTAGTGTTTATGTATTTGTCCATTTCTGTAACTACCCTCGTAAGTCATGTCTGTATCGCATTTTCACATCACAGGACGTTCACTATCATGTTGGAGTCCGTTAAGATAACTGCCACTCTGGCCCGCAGCTACGTGGTTGACAGTGGCCACTAAGCAGGATGAGTTAATTCCCAGTTGTGGTGATTGTTCTTGCAGTGTCTCCGTACAGATCAAATTATTGATTAGTACTAATGGTCCGGACTAGAAGACTGCAACGCAGTGTGCATTCAACCACGTTCCATCGTTCCTTGAATCCAACTCAGTGTATTTCCTCGCATTTAGGAAGGTTGAATTCGAATTTTGTGATTATGATTTGTGTTTTCCCCCCGTAGATTATGACTCTTCATCCTGTATTAAAGGTATCTGACGCCATATGACTAATAGGGTTGTGCATGTCTGTGAAATGGGTACCGTCAAGCTGTTTTAATCGAAGCAGGGGTCTTTGAAGGTCCGGTTGTTGACATGATTACCATAGCTAGTTGGACCTCCGTTCTTTTTTCTAGTCTTCCTTTTTTCTCTCGATTCAGCACAATATTCAACACTGATTTCGTCCAATTACGAATTTAGGACTGTGGGTTCAAATCTCTCCCACGACCAAACCGTCCGGCGGTGTTCAAACCAAAGGGGACCCAACAAGTTATTTGGCAGCAGACACTGTTATGGTGTGTATCAGAGCTGAACACTAAGTTTCCGTTTTCCACGGGCTTAAAAAAATTTATGGTGGGCGATTTTTGGCGCCGAAGTGACTTCCGTGAGCACACTGGTCTAAGCGTTCTTTTGTTAAAAAAGCATGAGCCGTAAGATTTTCCACGCTGATCGTCATATGGCTGGGTGCGAAATACAACGTGTCACGCAAATGGAATAAATTGGAACTTGTTCCGCCCACTGAGCAAACATTTGATTCACGGGTCCACTTGACTATTATCACGATTGGTACGATACACGTTGTAAGGTAACATCGCGTTCATTTAGTGATTCCGCCCGGTCAAAAGTTTAGAGAGACAGGTTGTTGATCTCTAGCTCTCAGATTTCTACTATGTAATTTCCAAAATATATACGCTTAGGACAAAATCATAGTTTGTAAATGTAATCTACTGATCAATTCCAGTCCAGTGATCATGGAAGGTGCACACTGAAATAGACTCAATCTCTGGCCATTTTGAAGGCTCTTGTTTTCGTCATGAACAACCTGGTCACCTTTGACATATTTCATCCGAGTCACACGGCAGCAAATATCGTTAGAATGTACAGGCTACGTTTTTTAACCGGGTATATACGGGTTTCAGTGATTTTCACTATCACTATTCCGTTTTCTTTGAGCCAACTGATATTCAAGTTAACCTGCCTGTCTCATATTTTGGGTGTCGGTTCAACTACTACGGTTGCTGTTCAAGCTCTCACATAAACGATCGGATAACGAAGTTTCTTTATGCTATTCATTGAGTTGATGAGGTGGTAGTTCCTGTCGTGCTAATGTAAACGTTAGGCAAAAGTGTGGTTTCTTAAATTTAATTGAAGTCTCAATGTTGCTGAATAGTTGTCAGTTCAAAAGTCTCCAAGCTGTTCTTATTTTTGGTAGTATGAATACCTTCGGATACTTCGGTGGTATGCCTTTTTTGAGAGAACTTAAGTTTATTTTTGGCAATTCCAGACGGCTGTTTTCTGCTCAGCCGTTCATTCTAATAAATTAACCTTGTCTTTCCTTATCATTGTCTGACTCGCTTTTGTTGGTCAGCAGCTTGTCGAACGACTCATTTATTTTCTCAATACTGTCATTTTAGTGTAGCCATTTCAGCTTACATCGATAAGTGCGTGGATTCATTTATATTGCTTTGAAACCAGGTAATGTTGGGTAGCAAAGGTCTGCGAATCGTTTTAGCGCCAAGTTTCTCATTCTCATGTTCACAAGCAGGCAAAGCAGTTGCTGTTCTAGTTTGAACTTCCTGACGTTACGGCACTCACATGGCTCATTTTGTATAGCGGTGCTGTTGGAATATACACCTTAAATCAGCTGATTGTCCATCATTCAGTCAACTCGTTTCACTCTTGTGTCCTTCACAGATGTGAGCACTTCCGTGGATGTCACTATAGAAGATCTGGAACTGTTTGCAGATTTGTTCTATTTACCTTTCGCACATGGTCCGGCTGCGGTACGTCTGTTGGAACTTGGTCATTGGCTGCGTGAACACTCGTACGCTTGCGGGCCCAATCCCAGTGATCCAGAGGTGAATATAAACGAACTGATTAGGAAAATGTGTGTTATTCAGAATTCATTTTACTCCAAGAAATTTGGACATTTTCTTGGCCCTGTGCTCAGGACATATCAGCGATAACAATGAGGTCGCGTGTTTTTTAATTAGCGTACGTAATATGTTGAGTGATCTTCGGTTCCTTCTGGAATAAAGGGCCCTGTTTTGTTCGGTTTCGAAGGCGGCCTATTTGGGACGAAGATGTGGACGAGCTTGTGGTTTGTGTCTGTTAATCCACATGCAGTGGAATGATCGCATGAGCAACGCGACTGCTGACCAGCGCTTATTTACAAATCCTTTAGGTACGCGATCGGTTGGTTAACTAGTAAAAATGTGCAGCTCACGATGATTAGATCACGGACTCCGTGTGCCATTATTGACGTTTACTGCACCAGACGTTGTTCACAATCACACAATAAAATGTGTGGGTGTCGCTATTCGATTCGGGTCTCTGTGATCACTAGTTAGAAACGCTATCCGAGGTGGCGATGTGCCACAGTGAGTGGCATGCTTGTGTAATCATCACTTAATTCCAACTAACCTCATTTTGGTGGTTTTAGTTTTCTTTTGTAATTTTTATTTTGAACTATTCCTCATCACTGTTGTGGTAAGTGACAATCCTGACTATCCTGCTTTTTTGTCAGGCTCACTGTCGTTCATGTGTTGGTGCAGCAGAATATGTGTGCGAAATCAGTGTTTGACGATGAACACGGTGGACCACATCTCGTCACAAATTTTCACCAGAGATGTGTCAACCAATTTACAATCCATAGAAGTTACTTTGGTTGACCGATTGTGAAGTTTTAGCTATTTGGCCCGATTACGATGTGCTTTAAGTCAGCTAGTGCTTGCCTAAATTGTTTCTATATTTTTTTTTAGGTTATCAGGTTGTAAGGAGTACAGTTTTCCCTACGTGCGGGCATGGCACTTCTCTTCCTAATCATCCAGATGATACTGGGGACTGCGTTAGGCCAACGAAGCTGCTAGCTAAGTAATCTGATGCAAAAGATGCGTACATGACTTGCTAACTGCGGTCCCACGATTACTCGGTAGTATTCGATGAGTGCATCGCTGTGTAGGCCGGAAGTCGCCCAGTGAATCGCGCTGTAGCTTTTTATCGGAACAGGTAACAGACCGTGACACTGTACTGTGTTATCATTATTATTAACTTGCCGTACTTGCTTATCTGTCAGATATGGTGGCTGTATCCTACAATTATTTCCGGTAGAACGTCATCCCGGCGACCAGTAAAACTGTGACGATAATTCAATGGCTCAGAGTGAAATTCTCTGTCAACACGCGGATCCTCAGCTTTTGTATTTTCAAACTTGGTGCACCAAAAAAGCACAAAAAACTATATTCGCCTCATCCGAAGTTACTGTGTAATGGTGTTTTGTTTATGTATTAAAACTAATCTCAAAGGGAGAATGGAAAGTTCAAAACCTAGAAACGCACCAAGCAGATTGGTTTATTGACTGACGTCCAATGAACATATTTGGGCAGCCGGCGACGTTCTAGAGCATCGTATCCTAAATCCGATTTCACATATGAAATCTGTGGCTAGAATTTACTCTTTCTAAGGGTCCACAACCCAGACGAACACGCCTGGTAGTATGTGGTTGGCCACGACGGCTTCCATTCGGATGGGTTTACCCATTCAGTTCAACCTACGTCACTCGCACCATTTAATCCGGCTTTATCACCACTTTGTTGGGACTGGTTTGTTTGCTAGCCAATACAACTTTAAGCTATTTCTGTGCAAGTGTTCGATGTTAAGCACGACCTGATTCAGTCAGCCAATCTAATTCGATCGTATCTAGATATTTTCAGTTAACTTTACTTCCTTCATTTACTCAACATACATTTGTGTTTTCATTCTTCATTTGCTTCTTCGCTGTTTTAGAAAAACGAAGAATGGAGGAAGAAGTTTTCCGAATTTGCCGAAATGGTATCGTTAATTGCCCGGCTACGTGACCGCATCCAACGTCTGCCGTCTCGAAGCATTGCGTATGAACTTACCCCTTACGTGACCGAGGTACATACGGTTCTCGGCATGGTTTTAGACTATTTCCGTTGGTTAGGTAAGTAACTTATGTGGCTGATTGTCGTGTATATGTTGCTAATCATTTCTAAACTGTAGCTGGGTAGTCTTAGTTTGTGTTTATAAAACTTGAACGTCGTTCACCTTTGATCGCCCTTTCCACATCCAGGTGGACGTTTCAGCCTGTCCTTTCAGAAAGAACGCCGCTGATTTTAATTACGGGGATATTTAGTCTCCTGTTGAAACAATCGAGTAAACTGAGCATTACCTTTCGAAAGTAGCTGATAAAAAAGTCCATCTGAACGCGAGAGCTGCGGTTAAATATGTGGGATATTCAATTTCTATCTACCAGTTCCCCGGCTAGTTACCAGTACTCGACATGTTTGTTTGCGAGGTGTAGGCACCTTGATGTTGTATGTTTGAATATAGACGTTGCTATTTTTAGTAGTTAGATCTCTTTCCTTTTCCTTCTTTCCTTCTGCTATCTTGCTATATACGGTTTCTTTTCCTTCGTCGTTGTTTGGCAGTTAAGCATCAGTGTGAACCACTGATGTATTGCTGTCTGTGATGATGATGATGATGATGATGACATGTTGCTCAGTAAGTTTGCTGAATTTTGAGATTTCTGCTTGAATTAGCAATCTTATCCGTAGTTGTCGATTGAGGTTGACAGGGCAATGACTTCTTTTCCCGAGGCGATCGACCGACGAGGACACCATATAAAAATATTTGTAACTAAAGATGATAATTTGGCAATGCTCGATGTACGGTCACTTGCTAGGTGGTCAACGCGATTAGCCCATACGAACACGGACCGGGATTTAAATCCCGGTCGTGGTAAGGATTTGCACCACTGACGTCATCATCATAATGATAGGCAGCAGTACGTCAGTGGTTCTCAGTGATACTTAACTGCCATAAAACCATGAAGAAAACAGCAAACCCTGACCAGGAACAGAGAAAAGAGAAGGGGAAGGGACCCAGCTGCTAAAACTAGCTACGTTCATATTCAAACATTCAACGTCAAAGTGCCTACACCCTGCAAACAAACAACGGAGCTTTAACTGAAGGTGAAGCTTTGCCAACAAATCAGCTTCCTTACGGCTTTCACTGCCACGCATCATTAAATGCACTCATTTCACAGACAACTCAATTAAACAACGACATCATCCACCATATATCAGTACGATATGTCTCCCGAAGGGGAACGGTCAAATGCGAGTGAAGAGTCTCCTTGACACTGACGCTACTGCAGTTAGTTTGAGTATAAACATGTACGATTAAAAATATTCCGAAGATATGTTCATAATAAAATTTGCCAAATGGACAGCACAACGTGTACTGTTAACAGGAATCCAATCTACTAATGCGGCCGAGGCCGTTGTGCTGTGGACTGCGCCTACTCCAGCTCGAATTGTAACGGCGGCTGTGGAGTCACTCGCAGTGTATAACCAATATCGGGTAGTCAGTGTGAGAACTGTTAGTTCCATACGTTGGCTACTGTTCTTTATTCTAGTTTATGTGATGTAGCATACATCGACAATCAACGAGTCTGGCGTTCAAGTGAGATCGGCTCGTTGAGCTATCTGTTTTGTAGTGCTGCGAACTTTGAAAGTACCTACTTTGATTCACATTCTAGGTCTAAGCAAAATACAAGGGAGGCCTGATGCTGGATGACGAGAGGTGTGAGTTACTGGCACAGCTATATCCGTTGTGGGACCCGAAGAGTAATTATCAGAAATGAAGGTCAGGAGGGTCTTGGGAGCTAAATTTGATAGGGCATTGGAGGGAGTCAGAGGCAGCATGTTTCCGCCTATCCATCCTCTGTATGCAGCAGATAGGGTGACGCGGCTTATACTGTGATACGGTCGATGAACTGTGGAATTATTGTTGTTGTGGATATTCATAGTTGTACTTTGGCTTGGACACTGCGAAGACACTCAGACCTAGACGGGAGAACGGTTAGGGTTCTCAGCCAGTCTTTGGCTCAAATGCTTGTACCGCAAGGCAGCTGGTGGGTGGCAGTGCGCCAAAACGAATGTCTTTTCCGTAAAAAGTTGTTAACCTTCTTGCTACCGCCAACCTGGCCGTTTCGGAGACTTGATCTATCCAGCCTTCACTTGTTGATCTGTCTGGTATAGTTGTCTGTCGATGCGGTTTCCCCAAGTCCACCTAACGTCGCAGTCTCGGAAAGCCACAGATTTGCAATTGTCGAGCGCAGTGGGAATACTTCCGAACCTGTTCAAGTTTTATGCATCTCAAACTCATCGATTAGTGATAACTGCCCTACAGCTCAAACTGGCTGATTCAAGCGAAAGTTGCATAGTAACTTTAAACCTGTTGGTTGCGCGCCAGATGAGCTTTTTCTGCGTTATGCTCACTACATTCCATTACAGCGCATTTGGGAATGCTCCTAGTTGTCAACCAACACTCGAAGTAATACACTCACAATTTACACAGATTCTCAGTATGTTATTGAGGGAACTCCGCACCACTAATTCGTCATTGTGTTAATATATTGACGTGACAATGGGCTATACATGTCAGAAATGCTAAAATAACCACAAGTACTAGCAGTGGTGTTTGTCATAGTGTATATCTGTAGCAGGAAAATGTCAATATGAATAATTCTTGAACGCTGTTCAAACTTGATGACAAGAAATGGCGTCTGAGAAGACCAGTGATCTGCTGACGAGCTCTAACGAGAGCGAGACTCGAGTCTAATTTTCCTTCTGGGAATGGTTTGATCATGGAGTTCGTCTGTATTTAACTTCTGCGAACATATGATTGGTGATCAGTTTATTTACTGCCTACTTGTTTATACTCTGTTGCTCTTAAGTGACGGCTTTTTCACATAACTAACAACTGGTGCAATTTGTGATGCTCTCCGGTTAGTATCGAATCATTTTCGCGGTCGTGACAACGGTCTCAACTGTTCTGTTCATAATGCACAGGGTTTACTCTTTCACAACTGGTGTTTGCCGCCGTGCAACACGCAAAACCCGTGTGTTACATTTCAAGCCTTTTATTTACAGGCAGAACCAGTCGAACGATCCTTCATTAGAGCCAGCTATTGTGTGTTTACTAGTCGTTATACTCACCACTGAGCTGTTTTAAGCTGTCATCGTTCGGTTGTGTACTTTTTTTTTGCCTACTTGATTCTTCCTGTCCCTCACCTTCCATATCAGTATATTATGGCGTTCGTTGCTTTAGTTTACTTCATCGGAGTTTCACCGTGCTTCATGTGGCTTTGATGCGCACAGCAGTAACCAGAATAATTCATCACTATTTTATGCATTTCATTTCCCGACTACCAAATGAACCATACTTTTGATCACTGGCTCCTGATCGAGTACTCTAAGAAAATCCTGTATCTTTTGTCTCAAGGATCAGGCTGTCAAATCAAAAGTTCCAAATAGGATCTATCAGGGTAACCCCCATCCTTCGCATAAATGGTCTGGAAGTGTTCGACGTTATTGTTGTTTCGACGAACTTGCCCATTTACATTTACCTTCCTGCTGTTCCCTTGTTTCTAGTTTTCATCTCTTAAGCCCGGGACAAGCGGTAAAAGTGTTCACACACTCCAAAAACATCGGTCAGCAACTGGATCTGGCGGAGATTCCTTCTAGCTTGGTACTGAACTTGTGCTTTGTCTGCGAAACGTGGGCTTGCTACTTTAGTTTAGCCATTTGTTTGGATTCAGCGTTGAACAACACTATAACTTAGCGGTTGTTTTAAAAGATCACTAATGAAGACGAGGCCACATCTCACAGTCAAACTAAGGGTGGGGATCGTGCCGAATTCTATGGCAAAGTAAAGCTTATTTGGATCTCAGCGAATGGTCGTTTGTGTGGCGTCGGACTTAGCACTTCGGTCAAAGTCTGTTGACACAGATCAGAAAGTCATTGTATACTGGTCAGTTTCGAAAATACCCTAAGAGTGAATAGTTGAGATGCTACCACAAATACTTTATCTGCTGTTCTCTGTGATTTTATGAAACAGGCTAAAAACTCGGACATCCTTGTGCCTGCTGGTGATATGAACGCATAACGTGGTCGTACTCTAAAGGAGAACGGGATAGGTGGTATATTCGGTGTCTGAGCTTGGCTCACTGGCAAAGACGATCGGTTGATACATAAGCTTTATCCGTCAGGTTGGGTATTTCGGCACAACTGACGGCTGTGCGTCACATGGAGACCGTATAGTTCAACCCAACCACGAATGCGAAATGAACGTTAGTTACCGGTGTTGTTACTGTTCTGCTCTTAGTAACCATCTGCTCACCAACCGTCTACTGATCCCGAGAGAGGCGTCTGAATCAGCATGATGTTCATCGACGCCACGGATCCGAAAAGTGTATCGGGTACTTCGAATAGCTGGACTCCATTCGAGGACGTGTGAACCAGTTTGGTCGCCTACTCTAGGCAACAGGAAGCAGACGTTGCAACAGTCCTATCGGTCTTGGGCTAGACTAATCTACTACACTAGTTCTGCCCTCCTTGATGAATCCTTGAACTACTATACTGTCGCAACCTCATGCAGGATGCATTGGGAATCTTGGATGGATAAACTCCCTTCGATAAGCGTATTGTGAGGGACTGTCAGGCAGGAAGTGCGAGCATTCTAACTCTCGGCGAAGTACCCCAACACAAGGGGGAGGTGCGTTCAAAAACCCACAGTGGACGGATGGAGGACGGCGTGGGCTACCGGATGAGTCATCGCTCGACCGGATCGGACCAACGGGCGAGACGTGGCAGCCGAAATAGGATGGATGACCAAATTGAAGGCGTGATTGTTCCAACACTCTCAGAAATATCTCGACACGGCTGCGGAGTACGGTCAAAGCCCACAGTAGATGGACGGAGGATAGCACGAGCAACCGGACAAGCCATCACTCAACGAAATCGGATCAACGGACGAGGAATGGCAGGCAGAAAACCCCCTGATAGAAGGCGGCAATCACACACCTAAACCGGGTAGAAGTGCACACGACGTGCAAGCGGAAACCAGGGGGTGTTGTGGACTGGAATTGTGATTCAAAATCGCGAGCGCGCGTGTGGCATGGTAACTAGCGAGTTGGGCAATATAAATTGTGCTTTACTGGGCGCCTTTTCGCTTCAGTATGAACCGAGCCACCACTGGTAATCGGTCTCCATTAGACTGTCAACTCCCTGCTTCGTTCCGCTATCTTGTTGGTTGAGTTTCTTTTGAATCAAAAGTTCCAGGTGGAGCTCTTAAGCAAGCCTCCTTTGAACTGAGCAACCGAGGTATGTTTCGCTCCCGCAGTTATGAAACCATGTTAATTTTGAATTTTGTCTAATGTTCCTACGGTGTTTCTTTGGCCGAGGTGTCTGCGGTCGGCTTTGCTCTCTTACTGCATTTTGCCGCGCCAAACAAATCTGTCTCGTTTCCCTCCTTCTTGTTACGTACTTCTTCATCTCATGACCCCCACCAAAGTCTTACCTCGCTCGCTGCTCGTAACAGAAGTCATAGTCAGAGTGATAGTGTGCCACACACCAGGGTGGTATCTTTGACTGACGGACACAAACCTCTGCTTGACCCTTGAATACAATTTAGGCTTGCCACCTTCATTGTTGAAAGGCTTATGCAGACAGGTCTTTCCCGAAGCGTTAGTGATGCTTGGTGGGAACACCATATCGGAAGTGACGAGGTTCACCAACGTGTCTTCTGGACGGATAAACTCTGTCGGCCTCTGAGTGTAATGACCTTGTCTCATGAACTTCATTGACTTGGCCACATCTTACAAATGCCAGCTCACTGCTTACCGTGCAGTGCCTAGTTTGCGCGTGGTGGGTTAGACTGGAAACGACTGCCTGATGGCCAGTGTATGACTTAGGCTCGGAAGCTTGAAGCTTGCTTTAGCAAGACAGTCCCGACTTCCTACCCGGAGTCCGGACGACGATGAACACCTTTGGCTGAGGATACTATGATATGGCGAAGAGTTGAGGTCAGTAGCGTTTATTTCGCGAATCTATGTGTGCATCGGCGTTTGCCTCCTTATATGGTCTTCATGTTAAGTGTACATATTTCGTATTTACTACTTAGTGTAGATTCTTACCACGACAAGAACACTTCGCCAAGCGACCACTCGCTGCGTGTACGGAGAGTACTGAAAGGCATGCGTGTTCACTAGTGACTTAGCGTGTATCATAGTGACTGAACCTGCGCGTGCAACTACCAACAGTTCATCGCCATCTACAGGAGCCTCCCTGTTTGATTCCAGTTGGATAACACATTTTGGACCAAACGGGTAAACCGTTCGATATCTTCTGTTGCTAGATGCTCTACATTCACTTCCACGTTATGCTGTCTTGATGATTCTGCTGGTAGTGGGAGTGCTATTTACGTGCTAGTTGGCGCATATAACCATGTTCGGATACCCCGGAGTAAGTTACTTTGCAAATGAGACTGGAGTTAATGATGGATTTTACATCGCGTAAGACTCAACGGTGGCAGTTCATCGGTACGTATATGTAGGAATTTCAAAATTCCGGTAATCCATTCGAAGTACACTGAAAGCTTTCCATGTTTGATCATCGTTGTCTCCGCCAATTGGCCCATATTAAGTGGACTGATTGCGTGAGCAATGTGGCTGTTCGCCGGCGCGTATTCCCGAACGCTCGGGATGTGCGATCAATTGGTCAACTAATCGTATTGCACAGCCTACGATGGTTAGGTCACGTACTCCATATGCCAACTGACCGTACTGGGCACTATATACTGAGATCACCAACAGTTGGGTGAAACCACATAATAGTCAAGCAACAAGGTGGTCACGAAATATGAAGACCCTGACTGTTTCACTGAGCATAGTGGGTAGGTGTCGTCTGCCTGGAGAGGTCCCCGTGATCACTCAAATCGCTGGTTAGAGAGGCTATCCGAGATGGCGGTGTGCCGTAGTCAATGGCGTACCTATATCCACAACATTTCTAGTTCTTTCTCTTAGTCTTCTTTTAATAGTGTTCAACCTTCTTAGTAACGTTTTCCTTTAGGATATTCCAGGTCACTGTTGAGATGATCGGCGGCCTGAGCCACAGTACCTTCCGGTCAGGCTCATGGCTGCTGTGATGATGACGATGATGATGATGTCACAACGAGACTGGACCTTGACGCGGTGTGACGGCGTGCGCACCTCGATGACCTATTGGGCTAAACTGGACGGTGTGGCCACCACACCGATAGAGTCACTCATGTCAGGCAAGCCAATAGGTAGAGGTCTGACAAACCAGTCTCCTGGTCCTCCAGGTTGGGGGTTGGAAG
>JTDE01021525.1:0-29895 GCA_014338405.1 Paragonimus skrjabini miyazakii | reverse complement strand
TTGCATAGACTTGGGTGGTTAGGTCATGTACTGCGAATGCCGGCTAGTCGTCTGCCACACCGAGCACTGTTTGCTGACGCTGCGGCGAGGTGGACGGATGATGACCTGGTGTAGACAAATGAAATCGTTCACGAAGGGGTTGGGCACTGTAGATCGGGTTCGTCTTCCGGGCTGGAGCCCTCGCGACTCACAGAGTCTTTGTCTTGAGACGTTGGGTGAGATGGCGGCTAACCGAGCTCAGTGGCGTGAATGTTGTCGTTGTTTGGCTGAGTTGTCTGTGAAATGAGTGCACTTAATGACGCGGGACATTGAAAGACGCCTTACTTTCACTTACAGTTCGGTTGTTTGTTTGCAAGATGTAGACGCCGTGACGTTGTATGTTTGAATTTAGACGTAGCTATTTTTAGTGGTTAGGTCCCCTCCGCTTCCCTTTTTTTCCTTCTCTTTTCCTAAACAGGGTTTGTTCCTTCTTCATGGTTGTGTGGCAGTTAAGCATCAGTGTGAACCACTGATGTATTGCTGTGTATGATGATGATGGTGATAAGTCTTTAGCTCAATATGTGTACCTGTAATGGGTTTCTAAATTATTACTTGTCGGTGCGCGTGTTTGATATTAGGGCGCATGATGTGCTCACGTGGTGTTGTTGTGCTCGTAAGTTGTTGTTCAGCTCTGCATCGAACCGTTGTGCTGAGACGTAAAGAGGCCTAATGCATAGTTACGGACAAACAGATTGGTCGCCTGTAATGAACTTAAGTGAACAGGGCCTTTGTCATATGCGCTGCTTTTGGGTGGAATGTGTAGCGTCAGAGTTCCATCGTGTGGCGCTGTAATACTTCTTGATACTTGATGCCACCGACCTGAACCGTGTACAGAATGTTACCAGGTTGCTCATAATTGTTGGTATCGCTAATAGAACCGTGAGGCCATCAGACGGTATGCATTCATGAGTAATCACCGTCATCCTGGACAGCAACACATTGGGTCCATCCGGGTACCTAATTGCAGTTGGTGCACAGTGCCTCTTCGGTTAAATTGTAGTCAGCTACATGTAGGGCAGAACTGTGATCAGAAACATCAGTGGGACTAACATATACGCTAATTCTTAATATTGGTTTATTTTCTCGTTTATTCCTATTCTGTGTAGTTACCTAATATACATGCATTAATTCGAATTTGTTATAACATTTCGGTACTTTCTTCCACAGAGACCGGAGTTATGGCTTGTCGAAGTATGTGTCATCTGCGGCGTTTACTGACTTGTAAGTTTTTTCAGACTTGTTTGCAGCAGAATCTGCTCAAATTTTATTATCAGCTTGATGTCATGCAACGTTCTGGGTAGCTTGAATGCGGAGAAACGACATTCCTGTTCTCGCACTTACGGGCCACTCGTTATCATATGTGGTCAACTGAATTATCATCAATCAGCCTTATCCTGTTTATGAATCGGCATTCTTTCGTGTGCGTCCGATTGGCCGAGTTTCGGTTAAGGATTGTTAACAGAACATTTAACTGAAATTCAGCCAATCGAGGTGAGCGGCGGCTCAAACCACGGTACTTTTCTAGTCAGGCTCAAGGCCGTTGTGATGCTAATGGTGTCGCGCCACAACAACAACAGCTCTTTTATTTTTACGTTGCAAGTCAGACAATCACACATGCGTTGTTTGCTCCCTTTGGTCAACAATTGTCATCCGAATTAGCTCACATCTAATGATTAATGAAACAGAATCGCCAGCAATCCTCCAGTACTTGTGATCGCATTTGCCGTGTGTGCGAAGCTGGTATAGAAGTGTCGATCGAGGTTCTATGAGGACTGGGTCGTCGGACCTTACGTGTTTCTTGCACGATGTTTGCGTTGCGATGCTGACGTAGTTTATTTTAGGCATCATTAACATTGAATCTTGCTTTATGCGGTGGGTCCAGAGCGTGATGGCGTACTTTTTCCAGACACACACTACAGATTCAAGTTGTACTCTTCCAAACTCTTATGTTTCTACGATGTTTGTCTAAAATACACTTTCTATTTGTTTGTCCAACTACTGTAGGTAGGTTGATCAGGTTAAATGGGCACACTTGTTAACTACTAGAGTACATCTCAGTTACACTAAGCGACTTACTCACAAGGTATACCACATTTATCGGATTTTATTCCGAGTAGTTTATCATTTCACTCATCGATAAAGTTAATAGGCCGAGTGAAACCATCTGTCTGAACACAATACACTTTGTCGATTTTGCACCATCTAATTGTTAACCGTGATTAAAGATCTATCGTGCTTTTCCGTTTGCTAATTCACACTGTGCTGTTCATTTTACCCCAATCGTTTAAGGTCCTTGAGATATGGTATACAGTTAATCGAGACTGTCTCGCGGGCTTACGTGAAATTCAAATTGAAAAAAGTACCTATGTTCAACAGTGGTTGTCTTGACGATCTATGACGCAATCCTGATACCGGCACGTAAAATTGTAGCATATCGAAAACGAGAGCTGTCCGCCTTTAATACCGGTTAATAGATGCTGACCGTCCATGGCTGTAATGTTGCCCTAATATGTGGCCAAGTTTGTTTTTATCAATCTAACTATTTGGGCGTGTGATGGGCGTATGGAAATTGAATACGGGTTTCATTTTTTCAAACGAAAGCGAAATTTTTGTTCAGTTACCAATCAGTGATTTCGCTGATACACTGGGAAACAAAGTCAGAGGAGAAGTCCGGATACCTCTTATGAACATTTCACTGACGGGAGAGTCACCACTACGACTTGCGCTCGATACTGTCCACGGCCGATTCAGCTTCATGTCGATTAGCAGAATGAAAAAAGGGCCTCAACAAATGTCATTCAGCAATCGTGAATATTCACTCTTCCTCAGCAAGAAGCAGATTTGATAATGACCCAATAGATTGCTGAAGAACAGTTATAAGATGGAGGTTATCGGACGGTGGACGGTGTAGCCACGTTTCAAGGAGCTATTTTGGAATATCTTGCTTGGCCTGTTGATAATGAGATTAAATGAAGAACACTGAAAATGGATTACTTTTCAAAACGTTCATTTATCAGGGAGTATTTTATTAAATAATTTGTGTATACATTTTGTTTCGTTAATCGTCTTTTTTGAAAATCATCTAGACTCAAGATGTAACATAAACACACGTTCGCACACTTCAGGGTCGCGAAGTCTTCACATAATGATCCGGATTTCGGATGGACCCGATTGACGTTTTTTTGTATATCCTAGTCCAGATATTAAAAAATGTGGGCATCTATCGAAATGTGATGTGATGTGATCATGAGAGTGGTGTCAGTTTACGATTATCGTCATAGCCGCTCAAAGTTGTCGATTTTCACACGCAGTCGAATGCGCTTAGTCACTCAGGCTTCAAGGTTGTATAAACTTGGTTGGTTGACTCATACACTAAAGCTGGCGGCAAAAAAATGTAATTTAAATCGGTTCGTTTCCCATTTTGTTCCATCACATTTGGTCGTATCTTTCCCCGCTCAAATGTGTCACTCACTCCGCTCACGAACCAGTCCGTCAAGCTTTCTGGTTTGTTTATCAATCGCACATTCGCATCACAGAGATCGATATGTTAGTGTCTTGTTTATGATACTACCGAACCCTGGATATAAAGAGATTCTTTTTTTACAATTCCATGAACTTAATTTCACGAGTGTCTGACTGGAAATATTACTGTAGATTAGAAGATTTTGTGCTTTATGCATGCTTTATACATGTCGAAAACATCTGACCACTTTTATATACGTGTGCGTTCAACCTCGAGCTTATTAAGTTGACACTGTAGTGGTAGTAGTAGTGACGGAACAGTATGTTGAGAAGTGTACCAGAGAAAATAAAATTAATGAGAAGCGTTCACAGTTGTCTGTCTTTTTCAGTGACGTCTGTGAATCAACTAGAATCACGAACTTTACCAACATTGAGAAGGTGGATTTATGTCATACCTTCTGACTGTTGATGACATTCGGTTTCAGCCAATTTTAAGAACTGGCCAGCTTTGTTGCTTTGGCACCCATTTGTTTACCGAATGTATCTTCATGCAGTGTCATCATTTTAGCATTCCAGAATCTTTCTGTACTGAATGATCTCACTGGAAAATCATAAATAATTTTGACGATTTTTACTTAAAACTACGCTGATTAGGTTAAAAATATCTCTGCACATTTTGCATACTTGGTTGGCCTGCAGCGTATTTTCAAACGTTGTCCGACTTATCTGTAAAAATCCGTAAATTGTTTGTCATCATCGCTTTCCTATAAACACTGCCGACGTTAAAAAAACGGTAGTATATCGTTTCTTCTGTCAACCTGCAGGGTTCTCTCCTGGATATCGGGATATGGTGACATCCGGTGACCAAGAACCGTGGACATTTCGGGGTGGATTAATAACGGAACTTCAGGTGTGTTTGCCTTTTTTCTGCTTCGTCCCTAATTTTTAGGTTTTCCAACAATTGTTACAATTATTTGAGATAATTCAATTTTGCCGGTTTTTAAAGGACCACTGTAGCCGGATGGTCGTTTACGTAGCGTGGAGCGTTAGAACCAGAAAGTTGTGACTGACTTTTGTGTCCTCGTACAATGAGATAGCGACTAGGAGAGAGTTAAGAGTACTTTAAGAGTACTTTAAGAGTACTTTAAGAGTACTTTTCCTTGCTAAAGCATAAATAAAGTGGGTAACATTGGTATTCCCCATACATCATGACTATCGGCTTGTAGTACAGCTTTGCACAGTCCTTTCCTTGCACATTGCTTTTCTTATCACTATGTTTTATCTATAAGGATGTACTCCTCAACCAACATCACTGTGTTTGATCAAGCTTTTTTAGACATCTGCACAACTTTTTGTTTGAGGCTGAACATCAATTTCTCTCGTTCATGAGCTCATACAAAACAGGGGGATTTTCGCTCATGCGATTGTAAATCTTATATTTTAGCTTAAAAAGGCGTAAGTTGAATGGTTCCTATGTGTGAAGAATAATGGGGGTATAAATGGATTTATGGGAATTTCGAAGTTACCAAATGGTGTGTAATCATATCAATAACACGCCGATGCATACATTGAAGCAGCATTACGCCAGCTGTACGTACTTAGTGACATGCAGTAGTGGGTTGGGAGGATGGTCAGGAAAGTGTGAATCGGGTTATCTCACTGATTGTTCGTGCCGATTGTCACCACAGAGTTAGGCATTACGTTTCACTACATGCAGATACCAACTGTTGAGAAGTTCTGTTTACTTAGTAATTTGCCCATTCCACATTCTGGTTTCAGAACATTGATTTGTAATCGTTTAGCCCCCGTTTAGTGGGGTGGTCTGGTCGGTGGAGAATGAAAATAAGATCTCACCTCGATAGGGTATCTTCCCGGGCCTCATACCTACTTCAGTGGTCCGTCTCTGAACACCTATGCGTGCTAAATCTTTTATAAAATGAAGGCTTCTTGCCTGTTTGTTCGTTTCCATATATTGGTGGAGCTGAATGCAGCGAGAGAGGCTCCGGCGTGGAGGGTTTTCGTAATTTTCCCGAAGAGCTTTTTGGCTTTCTACCCATGGTTACATAAATTGTAGGCAACTCCAAATTATCCATTCCAGGGATCTCTAGGTGTAGTTTGCTTTCAAGCTGCCAAATCGATATTTGCCACAATTTTGAGAAAGACGTTTGACTACTTATGAGTACTGATGAGTAGTCGGTGATTTTATTAATTTCAAGTTGAACACCACCCACAACTAATCGCAACTGTCGCATTCCCATAGACTTGGGAATGCAACAGTTGCGATTAATTGTGGGTGGTGTTCAACTTGAAATTAATAAAATCACCGACTACTCATCAGTAGTCTAAAATATCGCCTAGCAGATTTATTGAGATCGGAGATTTCGACCTGTCTAGGAACTCGTAATCGCGGGGTTATCGATTGGAGTTACCAGACAGTAACTGTCTCCTATCGAGACGATCAGTCAACCTGATCATTACTCACAAGCGAAAGTGGTTGTGCGTTCACATATGATAATTCGGTCGTGCCTAACGTGAAGTCAATGACGCAGTGGTAAACACGATTGCCTCATGAACAGCGTGGCCGAAGTTCTAGTTTAGGCAGTGACGAGGATATGCACTACTGACGAGCTCTAATGAGAGCGAAACTCGAGTCTAGTGCTTCTTTTCGAAATGGACCGACCGGAAAAAGCCTATAGGAATGCGACAGTTACTTTTGGGTAACTAAAATAAATACACAGGATGAGGTAGTGCCACCAACGGTGGCTCTGAAAACGGTAGCGTCACTGCGACGGGACATGCTGTACGCCCATGGTTGACCACAAGAAAACATGGACTAGTTTGTGTATCACTGTCACGTCTGCACTTGACTGACCATGTAAATCGAACGTGTATTGTGTTCCTTATCAAATGGCCGTCTACCGAAAACCTGTGAAGGGTTCTCAGTCACATCTACCTCCAAAGATGGACACCGAGAGGGCCCAACAACCATTTAACCGGTAGGTTTGCGTTAAGGGGTAAGTGACTTATTCCCGACGAAGTTATCAACAAGTTTGCTGCGTTTGACCATCGTTATCTTTGCCATTTAGCTCACCTCAAGTGAAATGATCACATGAACAACGCGATAGATCCTCATTGCGCACTTTGGATCGCTCGGGCTGCGGGATGAGTTAATTCAACTGTTAAGTTCGGCAGTTTTCGGTGATCACATGCCGGATGAGTGTTTACCACACTGGGAATTGCCTACTGAGACAGCCAACAGTTGGATCCGACCACTGAGTGGTCACGATATTTGAGGACTCTGATCATACCGTTGAGTAAAATAGATTAAATGTCGCCTAATAGGTTGGGGATCTCGTGGTCACAAACCACCGGTTTAAGGCGTTTTCTGAGATGGCAACATACAGCATTCAGCGATTTGCCTGCATCCACTAAGTTTCTAGTCTTTCTGCCAAACCCCGTTGATTTATTTTTCCCTTCTTGGTGAATTTTTCTTTTAGGATATTCCACGTTACCGTTGTGGTGAACGGTGACTCGAGCCGCAGTACCATACGTTTAGGCTCATAGCTATTACAAATAAACGAAATGATGGCAATGTACCATTCTAGTCGATCGATAAATATCCTAAAGTAATGATTTGCATCCTACATCTTTCATCAGTTTGATGTTGTTGGTGTCTGCTGTAGACTAAGTTGGCACAAAATCCTACATTGCTTGTATGTCCTGTTTGTTTTCATTCCTTCCAGCGAATCCTACCTCTTGAGTCTGCACAAGACTTATTCCCTGCCCCTAGTCGTGCTGTTCCTGGCATGTCCACCATTCCGACAGTAAGTTGGCCCGAAATGACTCCCATGAATGGCAATTTCCCTCCGTCAAACATTCCATTCTTACCAATCCAGACTCCCATTAGTCGTTCCCCTCGATCTCACGTTTACGTGGTGCGTCCATATCGACCTGATGACAAAGCCAGCGTGTACGCGTTGTTCCGTCGTCTACTTCTGGCTCGAGTCGGGCTTCCTGAAACGGCGCTACCAGTGAATCTAGCTGATTTGCCGGGTGATCGGTACGTAGTTCAGTAATGTTATAATGTAAATGTTTGATGACATTCTTTCTGTACTTATCCTGACCTATCTCAAGTATGTTTGATTGATCTATACACTTGTCAGTTGTCTATCAAATACAAACCTTGATGTTTGTTTGCCAAGCTTGGCGTTACCGACGTTACTTAAAGGCTCATCACTTGTAAGTTTTCTGCAGGGTACTTTTAGCATTTCATTCCCCATCGTTAGTTATGTATAAGAAAACCCCAGTGAAACGCGGTGAAGTAAGCGGATCAGGAGGTGTGTTAATTGATTGACTCACTGTGTTGGCGTGCTAGAATTTTGCCTACTTGACGGCATTGTCAAGCTTTTTTTTGCTACTAACGTTTTACTGTCCGATTCGAATACTGGGCTTCCCATTTTCGACGTCCCCTACTGCAAGCTGCTTTCAGTAGCATGACATCTTTTTTGCAATCCATACATATAATCTGGATGTTCTTGAAAGTCATTAACGTTTCCGTTTCGTGCCGCTTTTTGGGTGTGCAATGAATGCTATTTTTCTAGACCTGAACTTGCATAATCGGGACACGTGTGCTGTGTTAGCTGATCAAGATTGCTACCCATCGCCCGGTGACTGTTCTGCAAAAATAAAAAACGAGCAATTGACACAGTTTGAGGTATCCGTTCGTATGTGCTTCCAGTCGTCTTAACTGTGTTCCCTTTGCCGTCTTCACACTGAGGTTGATACACGCACGCACACACTGCTGATCAGACATCATGCTTTACTGTTTACTTCTGCGTTTTATGCGAAAATCTGCACGTGCTCTTAACGCGCCGTCTGGTCTCGTTGTTGTGTTCAATTTGATTGTATCTTGGCTCACATACCCAATGACAGTCTGGTCGCTGGTTACTGTTATTTGTTTTGTCATTCGCCTATTTATGCAGCTTTAATGTACCCCAGTCTGGCTTCGTAGGTAAGTACTTGACAGGCCGTGTTCGTTTGTTCAGGTTCACTCTGGTTTGTCGTAGGTTTCGCTTATAAATGCATGTAGGCAGATACCTTACTAAAATGAACTAGGTATTTTCCTTTCCATAATCGTACCTATTCTGTCTGTGATGAGTTACGTGGAGCGTTAGTTTCATTATGTTCTATTCGGAAAGTAATTCATGGGAAGCAGCCTTTTGAAACTTCCGCAATTGCGCTAAACTCGATGGTTGGACGTCTACATTTGGCTTGAAGTCCTCCTTGATTATTACGGCGGAATAGTTTGTGGCGTCCAACTTTGCCACAGTGTGGTATTCTTTTTCGCATATCGCTGTACCCTATACTGTCCTGAGTATTACTCGATTTCCTGATCAGTAAAATCATGTGAAACAAAGACGAGTTCTTGTTATCCTCAAGCGAGTGCTGCTTTTATTTGTCAACTATTAGTATTGTAAGGTGAAGGGAGAGAAAACCGATCAACAACCTGGTATCACTGGTAAGTGGTAGAGGAGGTGGTTAATGTAAATTGAACACCACTCACACTTCGTCACAGGTGTCGCATCCAAACGTACTTCCCAGTCAGCCTCTTTCAAACGACGCTCTTGTTAGAGACCGTTAGCAGTACATATACTTGCAGCGGTTGGGATTAGAACTCCGGTCACACTTTCTTCAGGCAACCTTGCTGGCCACTGAGCTATTGTCCTGATAACAGGCACGATCGAATCATCATATTTGAACACTCAACCACTTTCGCTTGTAATTGGTGCTCAGATTGTCCGATCGCCTTGAGAAGAAAATCTGTGGGAAAGCGACAGCTTCGGTCGATTGTGAGTGATGTTCAGTTTATATAAGCCATTATCAGCTTCAAATTTTTTTAAATCATTTATCGCATGTTCAAATGTCTGATGATTGTGTTACAACTCCCAGCTTACTAAATTAAGTTTTTCAACTTTAGTTGATGGTGATTATTTTTGTGTGAACTGTGTGCACACTTGTGTTCAACATCACAAATGTTTGCGCATACAGTAGTTTTCTTCTATGACGACTACTATGAAATACATCCTAGTTACAAGGGGACGTGATTCTTGCCAAATTTGTCCTTGTATGCGGTTATCCCTGATGTGCTGTATCGAAAAAGAACACATTGTGCTTTCCTAAGTAGTCTTAGGCTGTTTTATTTGCACTGCCATGGAGTAATTTTTACTTCTCAATCATCTTCCCAACGGAATCGTCGAAACACATTACTTTGGCTTGGTGGGTCGGCTTGGTCGCAGTCCCGTAAGCATGAGTTGGTAACCGAACCGTCATGCCTAGTCTTTCGGTTGTCAAGACAGCGGTTTACAATCCATTTTCGCCTATTCCTCGCTTCTTACCAAACTTCCTGCAGAGTTGAACGTGACAGTGCATTTCAAAGCGGAGCCCAGACCTCCGAACTGACTGGAAGCGGATTAAGAGTGGGTTACTGAAGTGTCTAGTCCGTATGGATTGTTTGTATACCTCTTTCGTGGGATCGGTTACCGTCCCTATAGAATTTTACGGGATTGGGACAATAACGCTCTGGTTTCACGGAATTGATCTTCACGTGAACAGATCTGCAATATAGTAGCCAGCCTGATGAAAGATGCTGCTGTAAGGATTAAAAGGGCGACCATCAAGTGCTATTTGTTTGCCACTGGATTTGCGTCATTTTTTACCATATTGTTTGCTACTGGAGTTGCTGTGTTTATACCGATTGCTGCTTTATTTTCGTCGTGAACGCCACTTTTCTATATGTATGCCTTGCATCTTCGACTTAATCCGTTCTTAGATACTTTTCATAAGGAAAGTGGAGGCATATATTTGAAGCCCAGGTTCCTTTACGGAGGAATTAATTTGTAGATTCCTGCTGATTTCAATGTCACATACCCATCATTAACATTTTCCATGCATTCCTGTCCACGTGTCTGATCTGAAGCTTTCCATTTCCTACATGATCCAGACAAACTACCTATCTACTTCTGTCCTGAGTGATCAGTAGTCGGCGTAGCCACCATTAGGCCACCTCGACCATTGATTATTTTTACCTGCGCACAATACATTACTCATGTAACCAACATTTTTGTTCTGCTTCAAGTGATAGTCTGCACTGAGATCGCCCGTTTCTTATCTGTTTATTTGTGATTTCAATGCGGCCTAAACAGATAGTCAGACGTGATTGTTCCCACAGAGGCTAGACTTATCGGCTCAAACAAATCTGTTCATGAAATCTTTCTTACGCTCGCGCATTTGTGTCTCGTGTTTATTCTAAGCGCAGACGTGTACCACATTTTTCCACCTATATTCATGTTTCATCGCAGAATATCTGCGCAAACGTTACTACGTGTGTAGTCGAAAAGTTGTATTTAGAATGTCTTTAGTAATTGGATTAAAAATAACACGAAGTCACGACGGGCTAGTAGGTTCTATCACTTCTTTGTTCATGGTACTAAGTTTGTTTTTCCTAACTATTCGCCTGGATCAAACGCGATTACGGTTTCAGTGGATCCGAAACTTTCTATCCTGCTTGAAAACATTTGATCTGCTGACTTTTCTGTGTGTCTGTGTGTTGTCTGACATAATGCATATGTCTGAAAGCGACAATTCTGCCATCTGTTTACACTCTCCATTAGTATGTGGGTTAGAAGAGTATTTAAGTAGTGACGTAAATTTGGGCACAAGATCTATCTAACATGGATACTGTCGCTGTCTTGGTTTGGACAGTTTTATAGTATTCAAACCATATATGAACACACATGCCGCGAAGTTGTCAATCGTCGGTCGTGTGTGCAATCACTGACGTGACTTAGTCTCAGGTCTGACCCGTACACTAGAAAGTACTATTTCAGACAATCGATCAGTGACTGGATGTTCTCATTCTCTTTTAGTTATCTTCTACATTTTCTGGAACATTCACCAGAAAACTGTCTTGTCGTTGAAGGTCCGCCATTCATTGTTCACGCAAACGGTTCGGACGAAGAGGTTAGATGTGTTGGTTTCGGGTTTTCCGCTTCAAACGCGGTTTCGCTAGCTCGAGATCGCACTGCGCGATACAGGGATGCCTTACGTCTACGATATCCTTGGCCACCTTCTGCCAGCGATGAAACCACCGACCGGAGCGCGGCTCAAACAGATCTGAATGTAACTACTCAAAAGTTACCGCATCGTCTCTCCAACGCTGATTCATCAAGTTCTGTTGACTGTGGACTGGGACCGTCGTCTGTGAAACTTCCGATGACCATTGAAGAGTTGATCAAAGTGAGTCATATTAAGCATGTGAATACCTGGCCTACTGTTGCTTTTTGGGTATATCATTATTCTGAACGTTGCCCCATTACAGTGACGAAACTCACAATGCTCGTCTGCATTTCTCTTTCAGTTTCTCGTACGTCCCTTTCACGCTGATTCCACCGAAGTTGCAGACATTGCCAATGCGGCTGCAGTATTGCCGCCCCCCGAACCACTTGGTGCCGCTTTGCCCACTGAACCTGCACTCTCTGGCTGTTTGGTTGCGTCTGAGACTGAACTGGGACGTCGTGAGAGTTTGGTTATAACACCGAACATCATTGCTCCAGTGCCATCCCCATCTTTCCCTAATATGGAATGCGCCTCTTCTGTGCCGCCAGCATCATTTCCTCCACAGCTGACGACTGTTTTACCTACCTCAATTATCCCCGACACAGCCCCACCTTCCCCACCCTCTGCAATTGGACTGCTCCAGTCTGTCGGTCCTACAACTGATAGCCGCTCCAGCAGTCCTGCCGCTCAAATGCCCAGTTTTGTCCGACCTGTACTGGTTGCTGGCGGCCCTGAAGCCCTGCACACGGCGTTAGCGGCGCATCCAGCCACGTTGTGGGTGGAGTTTGACGATCTCGGGGTGGCCACTTTCACTGCCGGTCCCACACCAGCGATGTTGATAAATCACAATCTTGGCTTGAGCACAGATCCGCCAGAGTTGGTATTGGACTCAGTTGCTCGGCGACTTTTCGTTTGTTTGCTGGCCGCTTTGAAAACGGTCGGTGCTCATGTAAGTGCTACTCTCATGTAACCTCTGCATAATGATTGTATTACCTAAACGTACTGCGGTTTCCAAGTGCGCTGGACGTAAGTCTTTAACCAATTTTTTTTAAAAATCTAGATACCGGAAATATTCGTTACCTTTATTTCGTCTTACATCCTTGTTGTAAGGATTGCTTGTGGGTATACTTTGATTTCTGTAGCACAGCAGGAGCAATCACATATCCTACTCATCACTGTTTGAATTGGTAAACCTGGGCCGTTGAATTCGAGTTTAAACAGTTTCGATGTTTTAGCGTTGAATTTCAGTTTAGGCATTTGAGATAGGCAATGTTTACTCGTTGATGTTTTTGTTTCACCAGTGGTATTCTTTTCGGGCATTACGTTTCAGGGTTCCCACGTTCAGTTGGACGCAGTGAACGAACAGCGAGCCGAATTGTATCGCCGTTTTGGATTCTATCCGGTACCTTCGGCGTCCACAGAACAAAGTACAATTCTCGCCCGCCTGATCTGACACGACTGTACGGTCAAATGCTCAAGATCCCTTTCACCCCAACGAGTTCTCCTCGCGTAATCTTTCCTTGATTTTCCTGTTGCTGTTCTCTTTGCTAACCATATTGACAATTTACCTCACGTGGTTGGTCGGTTATATTCAACTACGCCACGTTACAACCTCAAACTGTTTGATAGAGACCATTTTCCAATTATTTGTTGCTCGCGTTTATGTTCCATCATAACGTACCAAAAAATTGAGAAAAGGACGAAATCAACCTGTATCTATCCCCAATCCACCTGATTTATCGTACGTTCGTTAACAACCTAGCTAAGCATTCGTTATCTATCCTGTTTCTTTTCGATCCCTCTCACTTCTTGTATGTGCGATTTTTTTTAATCGTCTTGGATTTCATCCGTGTTGATCATTGTGGTTTTCACTGCATTGTTTAACGCGCATGTTGTAATTTTTCATCCAACCGAGGCTTCTGTGTGGCATATTCACTTAAAAATTCTATGAATTCACAAACTGAACATTGCGGTGCTATATTCGGTCGTTAAAGGAGCAGGCTAGATTATTCTTGCGTTTGTCTTATATCATCGCGTCCCGAAAGCCGTTAAGACCCCTCGTTTATACTCTACATAAGTCAAACTGCTCATTTTGGCCGGAGAAACACTAGGTCTCCTCCTGGCTTCGTTGTTTTGGTAGTATCGCTTGGTAAAAGTTCTGATCGTTTACCGTACCGGGCACTATATACTGAGATCAACAACAGTTGGGTGAAACCACATGGTGGTCAAGCAACAAGGTGGTCACGAAATATGAAGACCCTGACTGTTTCACTGAGCATAGTGGGTAGGTGTCGCCTGCCTGGATGGGGTCCCCGTGATCACTCAAATCGCTGGTTAGAGACGCTATCCGAGATGGCGGTGTGCCGTAGTCAATGGCTACATGTATCCATACCATTTCTAGTTCTCCGGCTTAGGCTTTTAATAATTTTCAACCTTAGTAACGTTTTCTTCTAGGATATTCCAGGTCACTGTTGAGATGAGCGACGGCCTGAGCCACAGTACGTCTTGGTCAGGCTCATGGATGCTATGATGATTATGATGGTGATGAAGAGGTGCATTTATTTAGCCGTTAATGTACTGGTGAAGCCTTATTGTAGTCGTTGAATTGAAATGACCACAAAAGCCAGTTTCATTCAGTGCACTTTTCGATGTCGTTCTTCCGTAGCGAGGGTTCTTGCGGAGTGGACTTGTCTGGGATAGATGCTTACTGACGTTAGCGGTTCAGCTTATTGTCGGCTTTGCAATCTAATGCAATGAGCAGGTTATAAACAACAACGTGGATGGCAACGCCTGTTAAATTGATGCACTGCCGCCTGAGGTAGCGATTTTCAAATGCAAAGTTTCGAATGCATCTCTGAAAATTGTATACAGCTTTCAGCTCCTTGGCATAATCGCATTCACTATTTCGAATCGGAAATGATGTAGATGGATACAGACTACTCGTTCGGAGTTTTCTTAAGGTTTTGGCACTAACATACGTATATGCCTACATGTATTCTCTGTATCACCGGTAGTATTGTATGGGATAGTGCTCAACTTTGTAAGTGCTACGTTGACCGGTATGAGAGGTTTTCTAGCGGAAGCACGTCTGCAACTTCATGCATGCAAAAGGCTATCTGATGGGCACCTCTTCCATACTTCTCACGATGCTCCACTGCGTTCAGGTAACCGTGATAACGTCACTGTTAAGTGAAGTTACCCGGTCCAGTGTCTGATCCTGATTGAACCAGCACTGAGAATACGTGTGGATGGCGATAGGTCACTGTGCAGTACTAGTGTACAGTTTACTGGAGGGCTCTGCGACCAAATTATCTGTCCTACAGTTAATCAGGAGCTGACAACTGATGCTTAGTTTCGGTAGCCTGGTGAACACTTCACATCTGAACGCGGCAGACAGAAATGTACGACGACGTTGTGTTGTGGACCGAAATTCCGGTTCATAAACGCGAGCACGCGCGTGGCGTGGAAACATGCAAGTTAGACGATAACGAACTTGCTCTATTGAACAACGTTTTACTACCATTGGGCCACTTACTCGCCTTGGTCACGCCTACGAACGTTCACACGCATCATGCGGCTAATTTTTCATTCGGGTAGTTGAGCTGATGTGATATATTGACTTTTATTTGTTGGGGAACCATTGTTCAAACGTTTCTCAGTGGTATTTTACACTTTTCGTTAGGGAATTCAATTAGTGAGATAATCTTGCTGCAATACGTGCAATAAGTGGTTCTCATCCGTCGGGTGTTCTGATGAGTAACGGCAGTTTACACCATCCCATTTTTACTCGGTTTTCTTGTCCGCAATTCGTCGGTATCGATGACCATCATTCGGTTGAACCGAGTCGAACAGTACTGGATGGTGTTATGTTCATGTCTATTACTCGGGTCTGCAGCCCAAAATTCCCTCTATGCTCATCAACCACTCGAACGTACATTTGGCCAATATTTTCCGGGCCACCGTTCTGTAGTAGGTTTTAGAAACGTGAGAGGGGCGGCCGAGCAGGTATTCAATGTTAAACGTCAATGCACACAAACGAAGATGCATGGTCCATCAATCAATAACACAGCCAAACAGTTCGTATAGGAGGCTAGTCAACTTGCGTGTCATGTCAAATTGAGAGTGGGTTGTGCACAGGCGTGTTGTTCACTTGAAACACTTAGGACTCGTTCAATATCGTTAGTATACCGTAAGTCAGACTTCGTGTACCGATTTTTGGGCATTTGGACTTATCAAGCGACAACATTTAAAAACCTTTCGACGTCCATAAAGAAGCATTTATTATATTCCCGAAACAATCATATTCTCTCATGGTATGCGCTTAATTCCTTAGTTACCGGGTGCACAATGCAATTCTGCTTTCTAATACTACCTATTTCTAACAGATCAATCAAAGTGATAGATTACAAAAACAATCCTCAAATAGCTACATCCAACTGAATTTTGGATGTTTTCACACCATTAGGTTTTCTATCTTTCTGTTCCAGCGAAATATAAATATTACCACTAGTTAGACCGAACGATGATTTTTCAACAATGTTTATGTGTGCAACTTCCACTGCAAATCATGGTCATTCGATCGTGTACTTTCTTTTAGACAGTGGATGAGATTCTAATATTATTCATGAATACATAAGTATTTCGATAATCCTCCTAACGGCGTCGTTTTATTGTGCTGCATTTTCATTGACCAAATTCCATTGGACTAAAAGCTTCTTTTCTAAACAAAGAACATCTTTGCGTTGGAAACGAGAGAAAGCGCTTCTTGTTAGAGAACGTACTATATTGAGATTAAATGTGTTATATTATGATACAAAATCACCTTGCCACTAGGAACTGTTTCTCGTATGTCTGTGGCATTAAGATGCCAAAAAGTAGTTGTCAACACCGATCCCACAATTGTTAGCGATAACACTCCTAATGATGTTCGAGCTTGTGTTCTTCTATAAGTTCGTTTTCAGAGAATCTCAAAATGGAGCTTATTTGTTTAGAAATTTGAACACTCATCTTTCTAGTGGGCTGACCGTTCTTATCACATAACAACCAGTTGCGTGCGGGTCCACGGACAAATTTTCTTTGAATGACGAGCCTTGCTTCGTATTATCACATAATAGTAATCGTTACTATGCGTCCAGGTACTGGATGGCGATTGGTGTGCCCGAGTTGGACACCTCAGTAACCTTTTCAAATTTTTTTGTCGTTTTTTTCCTATCGTTCTCTACTGACTCAACCATCTCACAGTGTTAAACTTCAATGGCAAGAGGTCCGTGCATTCCTCTCCGTCCACAGCAAAAGCGGTACAGGGAACAAATAAGGTCTTCGTTGCAAAACTGTTACCCAAATGCTGTCCAAAATTTATTTTGCACTTCAAGCTTTTATTATGGCATCTTGGGATTGAGTTGCACAATCATTCTACTATTATCTCTCGTCACCTCCGATGTTTCTGGATGGCTAGTGTGTGGTTTCCACCTTAGATACCTTGGGAAAAAATCGAAGTGATTTGTGTCCTTCGGTCTGGACGGCCATTCGTCCGGTTTATCGTGGACCACCCGCATATGCCTGAACCTCGAGATTGGCTTATTTCTAACAGAAAACACGTGGTCCGTTCTACACAAACGAAATATGTTCGCAGACATACATTGATTTCAGGACAGGATTGAGATACCCGTTTAGCCTACAAGCTAAAATGCACCTGAAATAATAACTTCAGGAGCACCCAAACATGACCTCACCTGCGTTAGCCAAAACGGGGCGAGGTTCGATTATTCACTGTTCAAGCCAAAAGCTCGATAATTTTGACTGCGAAAAGGTCTATATATACTTGGATTTTTAATGGCTTAATAGTGCCGTTTACAGATCAGTCCATTGAACAAATATTAAACATAGATTTAGCATCAAATAGTTTTCCACGTACGTCAACGATATCGGCTATCCTGAACAAAATTTAAGGTGACTGTCACACGTAGTTTTGGTAAACGTAATACTTTGCGGGTTTCGAATTGATACGTTCTTAAACGACTTCCGATACATGCTTTGTAAATAGAACATCAACATCTGGAACGATCGCCTTTACTCTGGCAGCTACTGTCGAACGTCCCGCGGAGTGGACCCGGATGCAAATTTCAGAGTCCAAACCAAAGGGCTTACCCGACGGGCAGACTTCCCAATCGAGTCAGATGAGTGAACGGACACAACGTATTGCCGCAGTCACACCCAGACTAGCTGATGCGGGGGTGTACACGCATTTCTAGCCAAATCGCTCGGCCCCACCGTCCCAGTAGTGTTCATATCACCACAGCTCACGAACGACCAAAATCTGGCTACTAACCAGTGTCTCTGTAAGTGTCTCAGTATTTGTGTGATGGGGACGTGCGTTCGCCCCATACTACTCACACCACCACTATTGAGTAGCGGGCGACAAAGTGGCCGCAGGACAAGCACGGAAAGAAACATCTCACCAACACGACAGTGCAGTATGCCATGGAGTAGTTCTGGCTATGCAGAAAAGCTGAGCATTAGCGTCTGTGGCAGCCGGGACCTTCTGAAACGATTGTCATACGCAAATGAGTGTTTTTGTTTCTTGTCTTGTTTGAACACCTAACCCGTGTTGGTCTCCCAAATAAACAGTCTTTGCGCCGCTTGTGTTCTTGGCCCACAACACCTGGAGGGCAACACTGGGCTGACAGCCAACATGCATCGATCAGCGCAAGTGGATAAAACAAAAATACGATATTTCACTGATGGATTGGACTACCACGATAATTTTTTCATCAAACAATGTATACTAAGAAGCTGCATTCGCGGACGAAACAGATTTACAAATTACTAAAAGATTGGTCGAATATTAACAATTTCCCGTAGAATCTGAGGCATGTCATGTTGTGTTTATCGGACCATGTTACCGCGAAGCTATGCAACGCATGATAGTTCTCACTTTTGTGGCCTTGTTATTGAAGCGTGTCATTCTACTTCCTGTCAACATGTCTCGTTTGCCGATTTTATGCGTGATGAAGGCAAGTTGTTGTGTTATTGAGATCGGCATGGACAGCTTGTTCAAAAAGTTTGTCCAGATTGAGGTGATTTGTTATCTGATAACCTGTTTCATCCTGAACATCAATACATCCTTGATGGGGAAGCCATTTAATTTGGGTCGACAGGTAGACATTCATATCATACGAATTTTGGTTCGGTGATTAATATAACATGGTTAATGTAACACGTCTTTTCGTGGGTTTACTGATAGAACTAGATACAGTAAGGGCCGTAACATGTTGCTTGCAACTATGGTGTTCGGACACTCGGACTTCTCTGGGGCTGTACAGACTGTAAGTGTAGATGCTTCTGATGACGGTTTAGAATCGATACTTTCATTTCACCGAAGAGACGTCAAACTTGTGGGTCCTAGGATCACCTGTTCATTCAACGTGTCTGTCTGTCTGACTCGTTTTATAATGAGGTATTCTGTGTCACACTTAGTCTGTTTGCCGGACAGCAGCGGCACACAACTTGGCCCGGACAAGTTTGTCACGCTGAAACCAGATCGCACTGCTGAGACTCAAGCTAGTGAACGACGTGCCGATAATCTGACAACTGAACAGCCTATTCAACTGGTTTGCATCTATGTGGCCTGCGATGGAGCTACAGACGAGAACGTTCGGAAGTTTAATACAAGGCATGTGGGTACGCGATAAATCAGTTTGAAACCTGGAGAAAAGGTGTAATAAAACGGACGTTGTTCATGACCTGCACGGAAGAGGTCAACCGCGCACATCAACAGATGACTGTTCTGTTAACGATCTTCTGTGACGTACAAAAAACAGCCTCAAACGCGCGTCCGCCGGTTCGCTCAGGAATGTGACATTACGAGGTCCATTGTACACAGAATACTCAAAACATACAATGATCGGCTATGTCTGGAGGCCTGAGTACAGGAACTTAGGTTCTCAGTTGCAGACGAACGTGAGCTATATGTCACGTGGTATTTATCAAAAAGGGATATATATTCGACAGTAGTTACCGATGAAGCAATATTCTATGTGAATGGATTCAGGCAGGAACCCCACTTTTCACACTAGAAGTCACTGTTTAGCGTCAAAGATTTCTGTTCATGTCTTGATCACCGTATTATTGGCGACGGTCAGGGCAAGATTCTTGTTGACTCAGGTCTTTTTCCTCGTAGTAGGTGGTATGACACTGATCTCTGTCTTGGAGTCTATCAGAAATATATGATTATTGGTGCGGTCTCTGATGAATAGACGGCAAAAAAGTAATGAGATGCCAAATGCAGTCGTCGCCATTACTGACTGGCGTAACCGTTTTTCCTGAAGATGAATGCATTGATGTAAAGTGACACAGTGAATTGCACTTCGCAGCATTGCTTACGAATTTTGTGTGTGACACCAACAAAGATTATGGTGACTGCTACTAAAATGCTGTGACGCACATACTGGCGGGCGTACAGATCGAAGACTGTGACTACGGCTTCGCAATTTTTGTTCTAACTGAAGCTTTCCCAAATTGCTGCAACTCAATTTGACGACAAGGGACATGGATCATGGAATCTTGTGGTATCGGAGCAGCGGAAATGACTTGGGAGGGGGTTGCGAATACTAATGATCTCACTCACAAGGTCAGTTAATTCCTGCACAGGTCTATTCTTATGTTAGATCAAATTGGTTCAAAACATATTTGGGAGACGTTGTAAAAATAATTGGCGAAATAATGTTCCATCCGTGGACTCTCTGACCAATATTTGTATCAAACGTCTCAAGGGATGAGATGGCCTCCGATTGCCAAGTTCCTCGCCATTTATCAGTTTTTTGAGTCACTACTGTTTCGATTCTGTAGTTTGTTTCCGTTATGTAGCTATGAGATGTTTGAAAGGCTCTGTCGAATGCGGACTCATAATAAAATCTCTAGTCTCTTGTACGATTTGGATGGGCAACGCCGTGTCGACGTCAGAACACGTGTCTGCAACGCATCTCAAATCAACCTTTAACAAACCTAAACTTAAAAGCAGTGTTATTGTTCCAAAAAGTAAGGAGATACACACTGAACTGTTGACTAACTGAATGTCACTAAACATAATCAGTACGAAATGCAGTAAGTGAGAGAATGGACAAAAAAAATATGGGTTGTCCGTATGAGTTAAAATGTTAATAATCTAACTGGGTAAATGCTAATATGAACTTAATGTATGAAATGCATGTTCGAATTTCAAAAGTGAATTCGTGTGCCACAAATTAAATGAATATATTGTCACGTCGGGGGCTCAACAGTGTTAAGTAACGGGTGTGTAAGCTATAGATAAATAACTGTGACCTAACACTAGTTGCTTATAAAAAAAGAAGGATACACAATGGAGGAATGAGGTATACTAAAGTATAAACAGAGTCATGAGAATGACTGGAAATAGATAACAAGGGAGACCCACGTACAATACTACATAGTGTTCGCATTGATAAATTTGCGGATAACAATATCCAAATGTTCGCAGTGTGTGGGTAGTTTTGAAGGGACAAGATCACGTGGATGCAGTATGGAGCCGTAGAGCTGTGGTGTAACTCACTTCCTTGTGTCCGTTGGCTTGGCACGTTGATGAAGCATTCACCGTCCGAGATGCGGTGTCAGGAATTGTGTTGTTATACGCATATAGGATCTTGGTCCTTTCGTGTGCTAGCATCACATGCTTGTCAATCAACATAAGAAGCTCAGCAAGTATGTGTGTGTGTGTGGCGTTGCCCTCAAACGGAGAAGAACCACAGCCTGAAGATGGTCACTGAACTATTTGTCTACCGCTCAATGGTGCTGTCTAAACTTCTGTGCGACAGTGAAATTTGGACACTGTATCAACGGGACCTGTGGGTATCTGGCGACCGGAAATGGTTCCAAACACTGAGGTAATGCAGCCAGCGGACATGAACAGAATGGAAGCCATGCCGATGCTAAATCAGCTTTGTTGGCTAGGTCGCATCCGTCGGATGGGCGATGACCGTATTCCAAAACAGCTGCTGTATAGACAACTGAAATCAGGTAGGCGAACTCCTGGTGGTCAAAGCTAAGATATCAGGATGTTATTCGGGTGAATCTTTCTCGTTGGAAGATTGATTTTAGGTGTTGGGAAGACTTACCGCTGAACCGGGCTATCTGGAGAAATATAGTCCTGACGGGTTTTCGCTAGTTCAGTGGGCTGCAGTTGCGCGGCCGTAAACGGGAGCGCGCGGTACGCATTGGAACCATCGGTGCCATAGGTCGTGGTGACATGACTATATGGCATTGCGACGTGTGCGGTCGCGTATGTGCTGGCCACCTTGGATCAGTAGGTCGTCAGCATACTCTAGTATGGTGGATTATCAGGCAGGAGGTGCGAGTATTCCAACACTCGGCGGAATACATCAACGCGGGGGATGGGAGGTACGCCCAAAAACCCACAGCGAGCGGATCGGTGACGGTGTGGGTGACCGGATGAGTCATTGCTCGACTGGATCGGACCAACGGGCGAAGATTGGCAGGCGGAAAACCCATCGATAGAAGGCGCCGACCACACATATAAATCGAGCAGAAGTGCACACGACCTGTGAGCGGAAACCGGGGTGTGTTATGGACTGGAATTCTGACTCATAAACGCGAACGCGCGCGTAGCATAGTAACTAGCGCGTTGGACAATAAAGATTGTGCTTTACTGGACGCCTTTTCGCTACAATAGTACACCGTCTGTGAAGAGAAAACGAGTACATTAGGATGAAGTGGGTTATATAAGTTATATTCATTTTTTCTTATTCAGATCAGTCACCGACTACCGTCGCTTGGAACTCACTCCCGTTTTCAGAAACCTGGATGTCTGTGGCCTTTCCTTTCCTTCAGCATTATTAATGTGTCGTATGATCAACGTTTTCTCTATTTTCTTCCAGTCTAACATTGCATTTTGATTTTACTCCATATCCTGTCTAGAGTGCACTAACGTGTACTTCTATAATAAAATAATTCTTGCGTCCTATTTCCAATATTTTTCTTTCCAGTGTAGATCTTGTCATTACAGTCTCTCTCAGTTTAATTTTCGAGAGATGGTGCTTCAGTTTCGAGCCAGCCTATGGATTGGTTAACCAGCATTGGCCGGCTGGACACAAAGACCTCATTCACACACTTACTTGTCTTATTCCTTCGGGTTTACACCGGAAACGTGGTATGTGAGTGGAACTGCAGTTGGTTCAGTGCAAGCCACTTGCGATGATGGTTAAAGCGCAGGCGTCCCTTGGCTTCAGTCATTGTGACAGGCTAATCCGAATCAGATGCCGCCTACCGTGTGCGGCAATGATATCTGTAGCCTAGCGGAGCCTGTTCGTGCAGAGTGAACCGGGTCTGTCGGATCACATCCTAGCCCGTAAAACGCGATGTGAGTCTGTGGCTTTGAAAGTTGCCAAATGATGTGTGCGTGTTTGAGTCAGTTAAACAACAAGGTGTACTGATCAGATGGGGGACCAATGAAAGATTGAGACCGAACGATTCGGCTTGGCGGGCGGGAATGAGCCGTTATACATATATAT
This sequence comes from Paragonimus skrjabini miyazakii, assembly GCA_014338405.1. Taxonomy (NCBI): domain Eukaryota; kingdom Metazoa; phylum Platyhelminthes; class Trematoda; order Plagiorchiida; family Troglotrematidae; genus Paragonimus; species Paragonimus skrjabini miyazakii. The sequence continues at coordinate 6,736 of JTDE01021525.1, read as the reverse complement.
ATATATATATAAGGTACTGCAGGTATGTACTACAGATAATATGCTGGGTGGTTTTCGCATTTGCAGATTTAAAACACTGCGAGCATTCTGAACGGCCTTCTGAGGTGAAGTTTGCAGACGCAACTCTTTGACAGAGTATGTGCGCATCAAGGCAGACTGTATCTTTTGACTTACGTCACTTGAGACACAGCCACTTTTGAAGGCCGGGTTAAAAAGTCTTGTCTGAGGACCCGCATACACAGTAGTATTGGTTGGTCTTTTATGCTGAATGTCCACAATACTGTCGTCACATTTTGCACTCCTCTTTGTCAGTTCCAGTCTTGGGTACAGGGCGGTCAGGTTCTACGTTCGCCCTAGCCCTTGTAAACACGCAATGAACACAAAGGAAGAAAATGATAAAACTGAACACCACAAGTGACTCACGGTACATAGCACGTCGCAGTGAACCGTTTGGTTACCTGGTGGATGGAAAATCTGGAAAAGACCAGTTGCCGTTGGATTCTACCTTGTGAAGAACAAATTCAGAACATTGGTAGTAAAGTTCAGAAGCTGAGCCAACTGTGAGTGGACGTTCATTTTAGGGCTCTGGCAATGCACGTGCTTTATTCTCCGTACTACTGCTACATTGTGTGTCCAACCTGAACTCATTCAACTACCTTTTCAGGATGCTTTCAACATGTACCCGTGTTTTACAGATATACCTCACTGTTCTTGGGTTATAACTTCGGAGAACATCCTCATTGTTCCGCCCGCATACGCAAGCGTGCGAAATGATGTATGGTCAAGCGTAATACAGAACTTTAGTATTATACGAAAGTACATTTTAGACTCTTCCCAACGAAAGCCCTCTTGTCGACCAGTTTACTCAAGTGATAAATCCAGCACATGGAAGCCCGTGGTCCACTTTCATTCCGAAACTACACTGATTTTGCTTTACACTGGCAACTTTAATCAATCTGCCAATCGATCATCGGTCGACAGTCGACCGCAAGGCCATTCTACTGAGCTGTCAACCCAATGTCGGAGGTTATTGAGAATGCGTCAGCAGCTATGCTAGCCACTAGTCGTGCTCTCACATTCACACCTATGCTGAACAGGGCCTTTGATTGGTCAGTATTTTGGTCAGCGAACTCGTTGGTTTACTCAGCGTGACACCTACTCTCTTCGGAGCGCAAGAACGTCTACGGTCTGAACATTCAGATAAACTTTCAAGCCGCCCTCTTTCGCAAAGAACCACCTGACTCGAGTTTTGCTGTTGTTAGAGCTCTTTAATAGTGCATATCCTGGACACGGCTGGGATTGGAACTCCGGTTATGCCTGATGTTCAACTCGAAACTAACGAAATCCCCGACTACTCATCAGTAGTGTACAATCTGCTTTCTATCCCGGTATTTGGCGACAAGCACACACACGAAATTCTCGACCTAACGTTCATACTTCAGGCTCATTCACCAATAGTTGGGCCTACGATGTCGAAGTCATAGAAGCCACGACTCACGCAAGCAGCAGAATTTTTGGCCTCTCCTAGTCCATTAAGTGAGCTGATTTAACTTATGCACTCTGACTACTAATCTACTTTCTTTCTCATTTAAAGTCAGCTGGTATCAGATTAGTGTCAAAACGATTGTTGTTCGCCTGATTTTGCCAGAGGTTTGTGTGCCGTACGTTTTAATTCTTTAAGTCACTTGCTTTCCCAGTCACTAATCAACACTTTCTTATGGCGCTGGTCTGACTGGTGTTTGCTAGACACACAAGTGTAGTAATCCTACTAATGTAGCTTCACTTTATGCTATGACGGCACGCAAACTCTATCTCAGACACACCCAGTAGATCAAGCACAATGGCGAAATTGTTAAGTGCTTGCCCTAGAAGTCAGAAGCCCACGTGAAGTGTACCAGAGTACCTATAACAGTTGGTACTGTTGCAAGGTAACCCCACAGACTCTTTGCACTTCGTCTGTACCGCGCGCTTGTCAATCGCTAGGTCAACAAAAAACGAAACTGTTGATTCAGTAGTGAGGATTCGGGGATTTGGGTTATTTCAAAATTGAACACCACCCACACTTGATCGCAGCCATCGCATTCAGATAAGCGTTTCAGCTAGCCCACTTTGAAAGGAAGCACTAGACTCGAGCATATCAGTAGTGCATATCCTTGTCTGTTGATCTCTGCCAACTCAGTGTAGAAAATGGATGTTCCAGTAACACCCGAAAGCCTCCGAATCCGAACTTGGAGATCACAGCCCCAAAACCTCTACTACTGAAGTCTAATATCAAGCGTGATTGATTGTCTAACTCACCCATTGAGTTCATCTCACAACAAGTTAGCAATGTAACCCTCGTGTCTTACCATTTATCCAATGCAAGACGGGAAACCTAGCCAATAAATCAAAGTCGCTAGTTTTTGCTGATGTACTAGGAAGGTGCGAGCCACTTTCCTTATAAGGACACACCGCTCTGAAGTCAGTCACCCAAGTGAACTACGATCACACCAACTATGGTCAGCACACAACCACTGATCCTATCCAACCTTCATGAAAACCAGTCATGGGAGCTATCGACTTGGAAGGTGCAGGATGAGATCCTCTTTGCTGAGCAATGCAAAACGTTGGATCCTATCAGCATTTACTGCGACTCCGTCGGAATACTAACCCAAAAATACAGCGAATTTTCAAGAACGCTCCGTGTGTCATTTAGTGAACAAACGAAGGATAGCAAATACTGGCGATACAACCGGGCACACATGAAAAGTCAGAAAAATAAGTCAGAAAACGTCCAGAGGTCCACAATTCTGACATGCACTTACTGAATGATCGTAGGTCCGAAAGCCTGTATAGAAGACATGTGTGTGTTGTCATTTACAATGTTCCCTCTCTCGAACCTACATATAACTGGCCTAGTGCACATCGTGGTTCAACCACTAGACGTTTATAGCCACTACATCGTAGCTTTTTGACCTGTACTTGGTGTTTTCTACTCAGAACCGGGCTAGCCAAGCGTCACTGGTTTGGTTTACCAATCCGAGCATACCGATCTCCAAAAATCAATTTAAGTCATCGTGAGCAATACAACACTCAAACGTTGATGTTCACCCCGAGTCACCCTGAAGTTTTGGGTAGTGTTTCGACAATCACACCAAGTCCACAAACAAAAACGAGATGCAGGCGTCCTGTAAACCAAAAGTGAAGGCATGAGTACTGAAATAGCAGAGGTTGGCCACCTCTCCAGAAGAAAAGGCGTACAGAATGCTGACTGACTAGATGTATGCTCATGAGAACAATAATCTGTTATGACCTCCGTCAAGTGTTTTTATACCAATGTATCACCCTTCTCAGGAAAATAGAGACGCTTCGAATGGTCTGCGATGCTTTAAAACCGTCCGTTGTCTCTACAGTTGTAGACTAATGAGAGAGTAAAACCTTCACCTCCCGGAAAAAATGAGTGAAACCTCATTGGTAAGTTTCAAGCTAGCGAGAAAGATCTAATCGATGTGACCTTCCCAACCGCTGTCTGTCTCACTGGTCAACAATTGTTTACTTGACAATGGTATACGCAGACTGACGTTTACAGGAGTCCCACCGATCATACTTTTGTATGATTTTAATCACCTTGATATTCAGTCCGACACCAACGAGATTCGTGTTAGGTTTCTATTGTCTGCTTTTAAATTTTATAATGCAGTTACAAATTCTCACTCAACCGAAAATGTTAGAGGGTTCAAGAGGTACAGATTTTCTCAGAAACCAACAAGGTTAAATTATATTCTAATAAGTGAAAACCATACGATTAATTATCTGCAAACTAATGACCCTCTTCATTGCAGTGCTCACATTGGGGAAGCAACAAATTCCCTCAAATCGAAACTTTGTGAAGAACTTTTACAAAACTGGTTGGATATCCCCGACCAGAAACCTTGGTAACATATGTTGGTCTGATTTTTCGGCATATCCATCATCCGATTATCACTGACAGTTTATTGTGGACGTTGTCATTATGGCCACCGACAGGATGTATACGATTAAAATGTCCAAGTCAGGTCATGCTTAACATGAGAAATATCCGGGTGGGTCTTTAATAGTTGAGGGACCACTAGAAACAATGCTGTTTATCGATAGCCTACAGACCATCTCTACGCGCTGTTGAAGTCAGGGCTGATTGCAAGTCTTCTGCCTCCCTTAAGTGGGAGGCCGACTGTTAACGAATGACTGAAAAGAACAATCAAAGGTCCGACTAATTCAATTGCATGTCTTTTCAAAAAGACCTGGAATATAACGCCGGGACTGTGAAAAGTTTTTTCCGATTGCCTCCCTACTTTGGCTCTCGTTTGTGACACGGCGATTTGGAAAATTTTGAATAAGCTAATTTCAAATGACGCTGTAAACACTCTGAATGTACTGTACTGTACTGTAGCTCTGAGCGAATATATCTATTGGGTATACGGAATTTTCTTATTCGTTAATGATGGATCGGACAGACGGAACCCCGTGTTTCAAATCCTTCAAGCGACGACTGGCTTCCAATTTCATAAATCTAGTCAAATTACCATATTTTAAAGAGAAGATATTGTTAAACTTGCACTGAAGCTTATCATGGTTCAAATACTATTCCCTAGAACTTTAAAATGTAAAAAGTAGTCGGGAAAATGATTGTAGAACTAGTGCTTTAGAACAGGTTATCTATCACAAATTTTGCTGAACGGCAGTCCACGTGATAAGTCTTATGCCGGGCATTATGCATGACTTTTCAGATGCGTTTACTAAGTGGTAGAGTGGCAACTCACCAGCAAGAAATTATGGAAAGCGCCAAGGCAGAATTTGTGCAGAATTCGATTAACTCATATGCAAGCGTGGTGCGTATAGAATTCATCCAGTCGAAATATGGCATAAATAATCTGGGTTTAACTAGGTACGAAGATGGCCTGCATGGCAGTGGACCCATCTGATATCAGGGACGGCAAAATTCCTCACTGATGGTATGACAAAGTGCCCGCCTACCTGAAAATATGTACTCAACTTATTTCAGGAAGGAGTCATAGTTGAGAAACCTGTATGTGCTTACATAATCCCTGCGTTCTTTCAATCTCTACTACTGGGTTCATTTTTTCCTACGGCACTACCAGTTAGCGACACAACAGCTCGAATTATATCAACTGAACTTAAACAGCTATCAAGTCGCCACGCGTTATCTACTAGACTTGCGTCTGAAATCGCTCAAATGCAGTACCCCATTTATGGGTGCCGAACAGATAGTCTTACAATTTGCCTACGGTACGGTTGTTAGTTCTGGAAATGAATAAATCTTCCTGATCATTTTTAAGCCAAATCATTGTTGCCATCGACCGCTCTCTGTAATCTCACTCTCCTACCTCTCTCCCAGTGAGTTGATTCGTGCGTCTGAATGGGCCACATATTGGATCGATCTAAGTGATGATGGACACTGGCTGTAGCTATGCTGCTTTCGGGCTTAGTCATACTCACCAATTCTTTCGAACAAAGTGTGGACGAAATTGGCCCACTTGATTTACTGCCATTCCCGCTAACTTGTCTGGTAAAAACAGAACGGCCTCACGTGCAATGTGTTAGCACACTGCACGTTTTGACAAACACACCAGAATGGAATATGGCATACATGCTTCGTTATGTGCGAACGGTGCTATGCTTGTTTTCATAGTCCAAGTCGACTTCAAAATTGTCTGTGACACCTGTGCATTCACCACCTGTTACCCACTTCCATTTCTGCTGTAGACGGATAATGAACGCTTTACAGATGAATCTAGCTTTAGTTGATTTTCTGTCCTTGATTGAATTTATACCGTACCTGGAACTTGATTTGATCGGTACAATCTGGCTAAATGGTAAACCTTCGAGGTACTTATTTAGAATTTCTCTGTTCATTCACCTAAGATATAAATTGATTGGCAGTATTTTGCCCCCTTTTATATGCCAGATAAGGGTGTGTAAATCGAATTGGTTTCAGAGGGACAAAGATTTTTCTTCTCTATCTTACCAAGTATAACTTACGGTCAGCTCTGTAAGAGACCGAATAACTATGTATGGTGATATATGTGCGGTCACGTTAATTCATTTTGCAATTGCACTGTTTACTGAATTCTATGGCGGTACTCCCGCTTCATTGTGGACTCTCTCGGAGATTGGAGAAATTATTTATGGTGTGGGGTGATCATTATGAAAAGGAACTTAAAACCAGCGACAATTAAGATCTCTTTCACTTGTAAGTGCTAATCAAGGACCAATCACATTTTCTGTTAGTTTCAACTGACGAGGTAGATGGGCTGTTTCATGTCAGGCAATACTGTATAAATTTGAGGATATGAACATCTGAGATAACCTGTAATCCTATTAATATAGGTTGTGGTTATGGAGAGAGGTCCATGTCGAGAGAGTATACATCAAATTTTGCATTAAAAAGGACATCATAAACTGGGAACAGAACCTAGCTATTTAGTGCTGACATCGATAGGTTTGATGGACCTGGAAGATCAACGTATGCTTTTCAGCCTTCTTTTGTAGCAAAGACATATAGGCGAACATATGTTTTCGATAATTCATCTTCAGGCCGATACAATTATATAACGAGTTAATAGAGTTAGATCGAGATATCGATCGGACTTATTACGTAGAAACTAGGTCACTGGTCAGTCAAATTGGCGATGACTTGATTGGCCGGTTACGTCACGCTTGTCCATTGGTTTGACCGCGCAGGTTGGCCATCGATCCG
>JTDE01021524.1:20092-50711 GCA_014338405.1 Paragonimus skrjabini miyazakii | reverse complement strand
AAATCATTTGCGTACGGTCATTGTTGGTGACTGAGCGAATGAATTGACCTGGTCTTTTTTTGGCAATTATACGACTCCTGGCTTTTTTGTCACTTGTCTATTGACGCGTGCGATTGGCCGCAGATGTCACTAGTCGATTCTGAGTGGCTGCGTTTCACAAGGGTATGGTTTCACTGCTTTTGCAGTTGTTTTATATTTGTCATCCTCACTTTTCAGAATAATATCTCCTTGTTTTCAGAGTTGACCCAAACTAATGAAGGTGGATTTAGTTTTAGAGACACAGATGTGCGTTTCATTCCCCATCTCTCCGTTGCTACTGTTGCAGTAAAGTAAACACACCGTTGGTCAAAACCCATAAATTAACTATATGACAGCCTTGTAGAAGCATCGTACGCTTTAAGGCAGCAAAGTGTATTCTCAGTTACTCGGCGGTGTTACCTCTTATCTGACGTTATCTGTGCTGTTTGAAAATTATTAGACAGCAATATCTTCAATAAAGTCAACAATGATCACCTCCCGGCCAAGTAGGTGGTTTACACCAGCATTTTGTCTGCACTATTATTTTGTCTATGAGGAACTTGTGCAAAAATGGTACAACTGAACAACTTCGATATAGTCTCTCTCCTTGGTATTGAACCTGTTAGACACCGTATAATTTAGCCCCCAGCTAAAGTATTGATTTGGGGTGCGATAGTATACTTACGTACCTGTTCGGCAAGCTCCGGCCTTTTAGTGCCTTTGAAAGTGTAGGTCGGTCAACCGAATTGTACACACATTTGAAGTCTAAAAAGTAGCAATTATTGACCGGGGGTGTTTAAGACGCTGTTCCAGGTTTTGACAAAGTGAACTTACGAGTTACACAACTCCTTGATTCAAAACCTACCCGCTCACTACCGTCTGCCTCGCGGGCTGTACCGGATTGGTGTTTAACGGGTACGGACGCCTCAGCTGTGCTTGGGACTTGGAAAATTATCTTGTGGTTTTCACGTTAGCCCTTAGTTCCCCTTTATTATGTGAACTTTTACCGATTGGCTCCAATTTATATGGGATTCTGTCAATCATTCGCACTGATTATAACAACTGAATCAAAGTCTCCGTTAATAGTTCGTCACATTAGTTGAAAATTCTCGGTTCTCGTTCTTTCGGGTCGGCAACCATGTTGCGCTTCATAACGGAGACGTAATCACGGATTCCCGTTTACTTAAATAGTCCAACGTTTATTAATCAGAACAAGGCCCCACTGACTTGATAGTAACGGTGTAATGAAGAGTACAGCTAGGTTGTCTCTCATTGTGTTTCCCCAGTGACCCAACCTCGGGGCATCTGCCTGGTTACTAACTTCATCGACGGACGGACGCCCGTGGTCAGTAATTGATAGAACTTGGTAGTATTGCTTTTGCAATCACCCATGGATACAGGCTGACCATGTCGCTGTCTGCTGCCAATTATTCAAAGTCCACCGGTCATCTTTGATCAGCTATCTAGACTAAGATCATGTCGTTGTTGGTGTCTGCTTCCTTTGATCGCCTACCCTGAGGTCATTCACTTAGAAATATGGAGTTGAGTCAGAACGCGAGTTTTCTCTCTTATCAGGCGTTGTGAACAGTTTTTGTAGATAGGAGGATATGCGCTCCACCCTTGTCTGTTAATAATTCAAAATGGCTTTCCTGAAGAGCAGTCGAACTGTGGTCCCAATAGGCATCAAGCTAAGAGCACGCGGTGATGTTTGAAAACAATATATATATTCCCAGTAATGTTTGAGAATATAAGTGGTTAACTTTAGCCATGAATGGATTGGAACAGGCGCGAGATGGGTTCACGCTCACTTAACGGTACTCAAGGGCGCCTCAAGTGGAAAGTGTGTCGAACCTTCTAGTACGTTAAAAGACACTTGAAAAGGCGTAAGTGAAACAGCCTTGCATATTGGAGTAACAGGTAAGTCGTTAAGAAAGGGCAAGCATTTACGGCGTGCACTTAGTTGTACGACTGGGGAGAGTGTCATTTAGTTCGTTTCAGGCCTCTTGTAGCAAGCACACAACAAGCGTGCATACTGATCAGACAAGCAGAAGTGCACTGTTGCAATCAGGATCTCTAGAGAGGTATCACGAGAGTCACACACACCTCCATGAATGGTGGCGGTTAGCATCGGTTAGCATCATGTAACCGGAAGTGTCGACGTGTTGGCCACTCCCATTCGGACTGTTCACGACGCTCCCAATGCCATGAGTGCATACACAGAAAACCCAACATGACAAGGTTCCCCTCTTTATCCTACTACGCAGTTCTAGATCGAAACTAATACAATGTATGTATTGTGTGAACTGCCAAGTTCGATGTATAGACCGACGGACTTGGCAGTGTAGCTAGGGAATTTGCGCCCTTCCAAGGTCTTCAAGTTGTTGGATGTATAATTGTCGACGATGTCGTACGTTCGCACAAGTGGTAACAACGGTGTGGCAAGCTTCCCGGTGTTGCTGTGTAATAAGGCGTAATGAGTTTGTGTATGTAGAGCACCAAGTGAAGAGCAGGCGGGATTTTTCCGAGATGGTTTGCTTACCGGTCTGCTTCACAACAATGCGGTCGGAGTCGTCCAGTTGGGCACTGACGGGGATTCGAAATAAATGACATCATTGTCTCACCTTCTAAACCACTTGTCTTCTACAATGTGAAAACTTTAAAAGGTGCAAGGCGTACAACTGCAATCGGAATAAAACGTCTTTCGCAGACTGGAAGATGAGATCTTGACGGGGCTTCCGTTGAACGGTCTTCTGGAAAGTTCGAAGATCCAACAAGCATGTTCAAACGTTCCAAAATGTCTGCAATGTAGACACACATGGGGACTGGGCAGCCTGAAAGAATGATGAAACTCATTCTTGATAGAAATTGAACGTGTAAACTATTTTGGAGGGTTAATGGTTTTCAGAACGTTTTCAAAAGAACGATTTTTCTTGCCACAATAACGTTGGTCAGGTTTCAAAAAATACCTAGTAAAAGTGTTGGAACAGTGACCAGTGTGCGAACCCTCTGCGATGAAAGCGCCCAAGTAAGGGAAATCGTTAACCGGAACCCGTAGGAATAACACGTTGTATCGAAACTGACAGCTGTTCCTAGAAAGGCTGTGCAACTAAATGTCAATCGGGTTAGGAGGTAGTAGGTAGCGTATGTTGGGTGCTGGCGATGCCGCCCGTGTAGTACTTATACAAGCAGCGTTGCCAGCTTGGACCTTTCCGCAGTTTACTTGACCAAGGTTGGCAGCCAGCCGTAAACGTGCCCAGGCCATCTTGTATAGCTTGGCAAAATGACTGAAACTGCAATAGCAAATAAACGATGGGGATTGAAGTTGATCGTGCACCAGCGAACAAACGTGGGTGACCGTGCAGTAATGACGTTGGTGATGATCGGGTTTCTTTTGCAGTACCAATGTTAAGTAGTGCTTACGGCGCCACAGGATACGATACCAGCTGATGTGTATTGTGAAAGAAGTTACATTCGTGAAAATAAACGACAGAGGTTGTCTGTGGGTCGCTCTTGCGTGTTGGATTTACCATAACGAAGGGTAGATGACGAGTGCGTTGATATATCCGTGTTGTCCGTGCCAGAATCCTGAGGTGAATGTTGGAATGTTGAATCTCGTTTGGGAGTAACTTATCGGTAATTGCGGAATTGACAAGCTTTAGTAGTTAGCTGTGAGGACATGGAATCCGTACTGCTTACGACCATAAGAGCGACACCATTAGAAAGGGGAGTGACTGAGAAAACCAGAACCGCCATATATGTTGACCCATGAACACTAAATGAAGCCGGATGCTGAGTCGACAGCAGGGTGGCGAGAATGTGTAAAATGATGGACTGATGTTATGACTAATGGGGATTAGGGCTGCATTACCGTCAGTAAACTTATATGAAAAATTACTTTTACGTAAGTATATATACTGAGTAAAGGGTGTTTAATCTATTTGATACTTGCAAGACGGCAAACTTGTATATTGTGAACGCTGATACATCTAAGATTTCAAGTTGAACGTCATCCACAATTGCTCGCAGCTTTCGCATTCCCGTACACTTTCCAGTCGGCCCTTTTCGATAAGAAGCACTAGACTCGAGTTTCGCTCTCATTAGAGCTCATCAGTAGTGCATATCCTTGCCACTGCCGGGACTAGAACTCCAAATCCTCGACCACACATCTAAGATTGATGGTAAAAATGACGCGCACAATGAAATATATGGCAACACCAAAAACAAATAGTGGCAACGTTAAAAATGATGATCACCGGATTAGTAAACCTATTATAAGCTAAGGGTGATCCAAAAGTGGAACTATCTCACCAATTTATGTTTAGAGTGCAGGTGAAAATACGCCGAAAGCGAACGGATTCACCGATTTGTAACTGTGAACCAGAGGTGAAGTGCTCTGAAAAGAAATGCTCATTTATCGAGCTCGCTAGTTTATTTTGGTGAGCCGAAGGAACAGCTCTGGAAAAAACGGATCATTTATTGGGCTCGCTGTCAAACCGATCAGGACACAGCAGTGGTATGATTTAAACAAGCACTGGGCCGGAAGTTCGATGAATATGCATGTTTACTGGGACGGGTTCTACTCTAAAGCTTCACTGCCAATACATGGAAATGGATTTCTGTCGATTCGGTAAACTCTACTAGTACGTGTGGAGAGCTTTTTGAGTCATAGTATGACGCTCACAGTCAGAGACCGAAACGCAGACTTTCGGGAAGTGTGCCCAAGGACCAGGTGCATTACTTGGCCAGCAGTTAGAAAACACCGTCTTAGGGACTTAATTGAGTGTTACTTTGTTTGATATGTGATTGTACAGACTTTCCGTTAAGTGTTATTGTGACAGTGATAAAAGTGACCCACGAGTTTACGATTTGTCGCGACGACTTGATTGATGAGTTGGGCACTTTGGTGTGCACTCAAACTTTTACGCATTGATTAAACATTTACGATCCAAATGTCACTCTCGGGGAACATCCGAATTCTCAAATCGTCAACCCGAGCTACGAACAACACCACTACTATTCCACACAATCCAGTCGTTTATTCTTTAGAGAGTTAACATCTAAAATGATTGCATTCACTTTGCGAATAGAAAACTGAAGAGATGCCTTACGAGAAGGACTTATCGGTTCCCAGCCATGTCTTCATAATGGATATCGAAATATTATTACTGCCTGGGTTATCTTTCTGTTTTATCCCCCACACTATACAAGTTTACTGATATGATGGCTTCTTAAGTGCAAATACGAGAAGAGCGGGCAAGCTTTCAATCTCATTGAAGATGCATTGCCTATAGTTTCACGCTGCAGAAGACACCCGAGTATTGACATCCATGCTCGGTCAACGTTTATGGTATGTTCGAACTCAAAGGCTTTTTTTAATAATTCGGTTACCTTTCATGTTCTTTGAAGTTGCCTCTAGGCAGAGTTTTGATGGTGAGCTTTTGAATTATTTGTATACCCATCTTGAGTATGGAGTATTCATCTGCGACCAGTTCTTTTGATTTTTTCCACTTGAAACGTCGCTTCCCCAAAAACATTTTGTCTCCATTTGCGTGGCAAATTGCGGTATGGAAAGCTCTCAGGGTCATAGTTGAAACACAGCTACTTCCGGCCAGCTCTAACGAAGTCTCAGTACATTAGTAGCTTCGGTGTGCATACGTCATATGATCCGTCGTTCGCATTCCCAAGTTCATTTTGATTTGCGCTTTCACTTGAGTAATAACCACATTCTGAACCGTTCACGTCATTGTGGATTATTTCTCAATCGTCGTAATCCCCATTTGATCGTAAATCACCACCAAGATGGCAAGTTATTGATATATTGACGTCGGGTCGTTCCAGACAATGCATTTCAAAAGCGTTGAAGTTGGACAGAAGGACCTTTACATTTGAATTAAGTGGTTTGAAAGTCATGAGAAATAATCCCAGACCTCTGGGATTGGATACACAGTGAAGACAACCAGCATACAAAATCGATTGTTTCTTAGGTCTAGTCGTTGAGATAATCCAAGCACTAAGTGGAAGCCCGCACTATTAGACTTACTTCCTACATTTCTTTAATAAGGCTCTTTAGATATCCGGAGATTTTGAAAGGAATCTTTTCTTTGTTGGTACGGTGTATAGTTTATGCTGGCTGAACCACGTACTCCATTTATCAACAGAGCGTCTGTCGCATCATGCACTGTCACACGCGGCTGCTGATTGTTAAGAGAAATGACAGAGCAGACAGGCGATGAAATGGTACAAGCAGTGAATGCTTTTACGGTCTCATCAAGTATAGTTAGAAAGAGTTGATTGCTTGTACGATTACCTACACCACTGATATAAGATGTCTTTAGCCAAGTCAGCCTGTTGTAGCCATGGATGTACGTGTATCCGTAGAATCGCTGATTCTCTTTAGATCAATGTTATGTGCGCTGTTGGTTTCTGTGTTATTGTCAAGATCGAAGGCAGCCCGGAACACAACACTCACACGTAGGACTCAATACTGTGATCGTATTTATGTGTCGTTTAGACCTGGTCTCTGTTTGTTGGCCAAATGTTCAAAGTTTCTCAGACTGTACACAGTTGCAATAATGCAAGTTGATCTTAGTGACCACCGGCAAAATGATCGACAGCTGTTTCAATTTAGTCGGTCCAATCAGTACCACACACGCTGAGTAATCATACCCAAAACATGTTAACGAGTGTCATCGTGATAGTCCAGACCTTTATCCACCAGGCTGGATGGTCAAGGCCATTGGGGTTGGAATACGCTATGTGGGTTACTCTCCTCAACTGATACATTTCCTCTTCACAAATGGATTACGATCAGTCACTTGTGATTGGCCTGCAACCCAGTGGGCATAAAGAGGAGTACAACAGCTAAGAGGAGTAATAAGTGCCAGTACAGTATGTTTTCCTTATCATTAGCTTCGCCTCCAGCTTATCGGTAGTATTGTGATATAGCTCACGTGTTCCCTTCAAAATGGTGTCATTTGCCTGAAATGGACGCAGATTACTTCTTCAACTCTCCGAATGTTCTCCGATAATCAAATACTTCAGTCAACGTCTGTTTTGAACCCTAACTATCTGCTCTGTAGTATGACGCGGCAACTCAGCGTTAATTACTCTGATTACCATTTACGTCTACCTGTTCAAGCTTCCGTTATCGCGATTGTGGTTCCTGTTCAACCTCCGGCCGCTTGACAGTAAACAACCCATATATGACGTTGTACGACATGATAGAAAATACCTTGTACTATAGAAGGTAGAAACTTTGAAAAAGATGGCGTTGTATCTATAACAGAGAGCCGTCACGTAGCATGTGCATATTTTCCCATTCGTTGTATTTTCTGCGAAATTTATACTAAGTTGTGCCAAATATTTACATGTTTACGTTATCCTGATTATGAGAAATGTATGTTCTGTGATCAATTGCAATGCCATCTGTTTAGTTTAGCTAAATCGCTCGTCAAAATCAGTGATAGGTCACTGCCATTACTTAATGACATGTGACGTCGATATGCTTTTGTACCTTTTTCTGATTACTAAGACGCAGGGCATTTCCCTCTTTTTTTTGAAGGTACACAGGAAGTCACCTCCTCGTTTGCTTGGCTTTCCAAAAGTTCCTTTATTGTTGGAATGTCCGGAACGTCTTTGAAAGTTTTCGATCTATCAGGTTAGCCAGTGTGAAAGTTCATACATCCGTAAAATCTTTTAGTCGACATTTGCCTACCGCCTTATAAGTTATAACAGCCTGTACACTGTTGTGTAGGCCACATTTTCAGTTGTTCATCTATCTGGAATACTATCACTCATGCCTAGCTACATACTCGAAAGTTGACTTTCGACTTATATTTCTCCCCGTGATGTTTGTGGTCTTACGACATTAGATTACATGTAGGACATGCCAATTTCTGCGCTCAGTGCAGCGTAATTTTTTGATGCTTGTAAATCAAGGTATTACTGCATGTTATTTTCTAAATGGTCGTTCGATGTCCGATTACCCCTCATTTGGTTGCGGTTTTATCTGTGGTCAACCGCCTTGGACTGTTGGGGTGCTTATGTGCGTGGTGTGCACTGCTGTTACTGTTTGCCGCAATCCAGTTGCAAAGATACTGGTTACTAATTACGCGACTGTCGCTTTGGTCTTCGACTACATTGACCGTTCCTTTTTGGGTCTGAACAGCTTGACGACTTCCAGCTTGTATGTGTCTTACTAAATCACACAGCAGCACTCAGTTTTTAGTGTGAAAGACGGAGACTACTTTTTTATTGCCACAGCTCACGAACCTCGGTAGTTGGTGAAGTAAACTCGGATATCCTGTACTAAGTGCATGTTTGTTCCGTCATCTAAACACGTCACTTACACGTTAGTCATTTACTGTAATCTTGGTTGGTTGTCGACATCCTGTTCGGATTAGTCTGTCACAGTGACCGAAACCAAAGGACGCCTGCGCTTAACCATCACCACAAGTGGCTTGGGCTGCACCAATTACGGTTCCACTCACACACCACGTATCCAGTGTAAACCCGAAAGAATGAGACAAATAGGCGTGTGAATGGAGGCCTTTGTGTATAGCTGGCCAATGCTGGTTAGCCAGTTTATAGGCTAGCTCAAAATTGAAACCCTCAACTCTCAAGAAATAACAGAGAGAGACTCCAATAGTGAGATTTAAACTAAAATGAAAAATATTGAAAATCTAACCCAAGCAGTATTCAATTATAAGAGTATATGTTAGTGCACTCTAGGGAGGGTACGGAGAAAAATCAAAATGCAGGCTTGGACTGGAAGAAAACAGAAAAAACGTTCACTATACAGTACATCGACAATACAAAAGAAAAGAAAAGGTGGGAGGTCACAGACATCCAAGTTTCTGAAGATGGGAGCGGATGAGTTTCAAACGATGGTAGTCGTTGGTTGGTGTGGACAACAAGAAAAGAACATAAGTGATACAGCCTACTTGGATCCAACATACTCGTTGTCCCTTAGCCGACGGTGTGCTATGAGTATGTTGATGACCTGCTACTCACAAGCGGCCAGTGCATTCGCGGCTACACACATCGCAACGCCATATAGTCATGCCACCAAGAACTATGGCACCAGTGGTCCCCTCGCGTACGGCGCGCTTCCCGTCTCGGCCAAGCAATAATTGCTCATCAAACTTGCGGACGCCTTTGCGAATCGTATTGCTCCAGGTCGTCCGGTTCAACGCTAAGTCCACCCAACATTTAAGCGCAAAGGACATCCTGCTATCGCAGTTTTTGACCACCAGGATTTCGCTTACCTGATCTCATTTGTCCATACAGTAGCTGTTCCGGAATACGGTAATCGCCCATCCGACGGACGTGACCTAACCAACAAAGCTGATTGAAAATCAGCAGGGCTTCCATCCTGTCCATGTCCGTCTGCCACAATACCTCAGTGTTTGGAACCACGTTCGACCACCGAATACTCAAGATGCGTCCTAGACACTGCAAACAGAAATGGCTCAGATAGTGCACGTTCTGATGATGCAGTGTCCCAGTTTCACTGCTGTACAACAGTATAGACAGCACCACTGAGCTGTAGACCCAGAGTTTAGTGGCCACTTTAGACTGGTTCTCCCAGACCCATCTTTCAAGACATCCGGCAGCAGTACTAGCCTTTGCCACACGAACACGTAACTCGCGGTTCACAGTCAAATCTTTCGATAAGTTGCAACCTAAATAGGAAAATTGTTCGCAGCTGTTGACAAAACCTAAATTGATGGCACAGCTGCAGGAACAGTACCTCCACTCGAAGAAGGCTGAAGGAAAGAAAATGTCTTACCTGTGTTGATATCCAATCTAAACATAGACGCCGCGGTCACGGAAGCCGTGGCCAGTCACAGTAATTCGTCCTCGTTGTGTGTGAACAGCGCGCTGTCATCTGCGAACAAGAGCATGCGCATCGTTAAAGTATGTAACCGAGTTTGGGCGCCGAAACCCCGGATATTCAGCAGGCGCCCATCCGTCGGGTACTCCACCTCAACGCCATCTTCCGACGAGTCCTGAAAGACAACTGTCAACATGGCAGTCAACTATAAACTAAATAGGGTTGGGGCTAAGACAAAACCCTGCTTCACATCAGTGACAGTGTCACAATCATAAAAAGTCGATCCACATGATTGTGCCTTCGCCTTCATGCGCACGTGAAACGTTCTAATCAAATTGACGAATTTAGTTGGACATCCAAACTTACCAAGCACCGTCCACAAAGCCTCGTGGCTCACGGAATCAAATCCCTTGGTGAAGTCCACGAAGAGGGAACGCAGGGGCTGGTCGTGTTCCCGGCATTTCTGCTGAATCTATCTAGCGGCGAACACTAGGTCGATCGTACTGCGACTCGCCCGGAATCCACAGTGCTCCTCAGGAACATTTTCCTCCAAAAGTTCTCAGGCAGCCGATTCAGAACGATTCTTGCAAGCACCTTGCCAGCGCAGGTCAACGGACTGAAGCCCTGATAACTGTCGAGGTATTGCTTGTTGCGCTCGCTCTTAAACAAAGGTACTGTTTAAGCATCCTTGAACTCTTGTGACATTTCTTCCTGCCCCCGAATGGAGTGAACGCGCTGAAGCAAAGCGCGTTCCAGCGCCGGTCCGCCATTCTTCAGGATTTCACCTAGCTATCCATCCTCACGTGCAGCCTTTCCATTGCGCAGTTATCTGATCGCTCTTTGCACTTCTGGCAAGTCCGGGGTGAAAACAAGTGAAGATTTGATGGTCTGTTGCGGTAGGCTGTTCGCGATCACTCAATCAGTGGTAGCAGGATGATTCAGTAGACTACCGAATACTTGCGCCAAATTTTCATGATGTCCTTTGGTTGGTTGCACGAACATCCGGTGTCCACGTCAACCAGTGCTTTGATAGACTGGACGGATAGACCGAAGATCAACTTAAGCGTATCGTAGAACTCATTGTGCTGTCGGCAGTCGGCGTAGCCCTTCATCCGCTCACCTTGCTTCATCCACCAGTCTTCCTTGATTCCGTGAATAAGTTCAGCCAGTTGACAGCGAATACTCCGGAATATCGCTCTCTTGCCTTCATTGTCCGGGTCCATTGTGAGGGCGGTAAACGCCGCATTGTTGTAGAACCAATCCGACCGTCTTTGGCGTGTGATACTGGTCGTGTCAGTGATTGTTGCCGTGATCTCTTCCCTTAGCTTTTGTCACATATCCTTGGAGGTAGTGGATAAAGGAGCATCTTTCAGACGGGCGGTAACTTCACGTTGCAAAGCCGTCCTCGTCTCACACTTCTCCAGTCGTTTGGCATCCAATTTCTGCCGTTGTCCAGATGATCTACAATAAATAGACTAACAAACATGGATAAGCACTTTGGTCCTGATCACTCTATGATCTGTGCTGTATTTAGCCCCACACATAACTTGTACGATATGCACTTCACAGTGTCTCGCTGCCGCACAATCACGTCACGCAAATGATGGTGACCGCTTTGTGCATGAGTCCACGCCATGATGTCGCTCGCATCCAGCTGGAATCGAGTGTTTGTGATAGCTAGCTCGTGAGTAGCCCACAGGTGGAGCTGAAGACCACCGTTTTCGTCAACTGAACCAATGCCGTGGGGTCTGAGTACTCCGGACTAGGTTACCGAGTCGCGCCCGACTCGAGCGTTCAAGTCACCCGAAACAAACTGTCAGTCACTCACTGGTACCGATCATATTGTGGCAGACGGTTGATTATAGAACTGGCCAGTGTGACGTATATTTGGACCGTAAACACTAACAAGTATGACACACTTACCTCGGCCGAGTCACAGGCGTATGGGCATGATTCGAGGGCTGATGTCGTGCGGTTCGCCTACCATCAAGGCGTTAATGCGATCAGCGACTGCGAAACAGACATCATGCTCCCCGAGCACCATGTCGGGTAGCCTAACCAGTAGAAGGTGTACCCAGCACCTGCCACCCGGAACTTACCTTGATCTGCAAGCCATTTTTCACTCAAGTCTGCTACTTCGATTCCATACCAGCTCAGTTCAATAGCAATCAGTGCGGTTCGACGTTCTTGCCGTTCTGCGGTTCTGCATCGATCCAGCAACGTGCGGGCGTTCCATGTCCCAGTGGAAGGCGTCT
This sequence comes from Paragonimus skrjabini miyazakii, assembly GCA_014338405.1. Lineage (NCBI taxonomy): Eukaryota > Metazoa > Platyhelminthes > Trematoda > Plagiorchiida > Troglotrematidae > Paragonimus > Paragonimus skrjabini miyazakii. The sequence continues at coordinate 38,603 of JTDE01021524.1, read as the reverse complement.
TGCATCCCGAGAGTGTCTCATGTTGATCGTCATGTTGCTGAGACTCGGGTGAGCACTGCTTGCTCTAGGATTCCTGCTGGGGGGGTCATTAGGGGAGGAAAGCAGGAGGAGGGTTGGGCAGTAGTTTATTTTCACCTGTCCACCTTGCCGCAAACAGCGGATAGGGCGATCCGGTTTATCCTGCGCGACGGCCGATGCAGTATGGTTTTTTATTTATGTTGTAATTACATAGATTGTGTGGGCTGTGGATACTGCCAGGATGCCAAGACCTAGACAGAAGGGTGAATGGGGCCCCTAACCAAAACCTTTGGCCTTAAAACTTGTAGCGCAAGACCGCGGGTGACACACAGGAACACACAATTACAACATCGATCACCAGCAACGACCAAATTGCACTAGCTACGCACAGGCTCAAGAGTCACACATCTATAAAGTCAACACACATTAAGACCAACACTACTGCATTGAAAAACAAGTAACACACAAAACCAGACCAGGAATGAATAAACATCAAATTTAAACATAACGCAACCCACCGGCATCATTCACAACGAGCTCAACTTCATTTTGCCTGGCTGCTCCCCTTTGGCCAATCTGACATGGTTGAACCTGCAAGGACTGATGCCCCAGTCAACACAGCCCGCCGAATCAAAACAGCACACAAGCCTGACTACCACGCCAACACACAACTCAGGTTGTTGATATTAACTGTGTATATGTTGAGGGTGTATCATTGATTCTTTTGTCGATCCGGGAGTATTTTATGACCCGAATACTGTTAGGATGCCAGATGTGAATAGACTGCACACGTTCCAAGTTGGCAATTATCAGTTTGACAATTGACTTCATTACCACTGAGCTGTCTCATGCGTAAGGGACAACATTAAGTTGAGTTTGCAAGCCAGATAAAAAGTGCCCAGTCATTTTCAGTTTGTTGTTAGGGACGGAGTGAAACTGCAAGTTAATGACAATTATGGTTGTATCTCAGTGATAAGAACGTTCGTCTATATTTTTAACACTTAACCAAATGAAGAGACAAACGTGCCACTTGTTCGTTTGGCAATCACACCTCTATAAGGTTGGACTCGAGTTACTGCAGCTGCTTTTGTCCAGGTGTTCCCAGTAGCTTGATAGTGCGCAACCTCCCACGTGATCTAACGTATCGCATGGCAGTGATCACCATGTGGTGTAAGTGCTAGAAGCGTTAACATACATATGGACTGTTGACAAAACTGAACTTCAACTGTGGATGTGGCAAACGCTGAGGACACCTGGGCCTGTCATCTCCGACAATGGTAGCACACGACATTTGTCACGACTGTGTCAGTTATTTCTTGTAGGAGGGTTGTATTTATTGTTTCATTTAAGTGTGCTGGCCTGCAAAACGTGAAATTTCCTTAGAACGAATCTATTTTTGGACTGTTTCATACATTTTATCAACTATAAGTCCTCAATCAAATATACTTTTGTGGTCCTGTTATTTAATAAAAAATAATTTATTTGTCCGTTTTCCAATGTTCACTGTGCACCCTGTCCGATTAGTTTATTTTACTAGTTTTCCACTAGACATATTACAGTGACGCCCGCAGTAATTAGTTTGATGAAGCTTTTATTTTATCTTTTAAGTGGGCTTGCTATCGTCTGACAGGTACAGTGAGCACTTGAAATGACTGATATCGGATTTGTCTTTTGTGGGATCAATCGTCACCCTTCTTTAACCTAAGCACTCAGTGAAGACGCTAGCCTGATCCTGCATGTATTTGGGCATGTAAAAATCCCAACAATTCACTATCCCGTTGGGTTACAAGCTCTTCGAGTCACCACAACAACAGACAGGATGACGGCAGACCTCATCAGTATGTACTCAGAGTTGTTTCTCATCTGTGCCTGCCACATGATGGATAATGTTAACCAATCTTGTTGATACACATTTCGTGGCAAGCACTGCTTCAAACAGAAGATGGTTCTCGACTGAGAGCCGATAAGTTTAACTATTGTGAACAGTTGGACTAACCGCCTGCTATAACTCGTGGTGTTTTGTTCTACTGAAATAATGAATTAACATTAGGACACAGAATATTCCCGCCCCCAATTATTATTGTACGAGTGTGCTCCAAAAGTTCGGGCGTCGTGTTTAACATATTTTTAATCAACGAATCCAGACTAACATAAGGTCACGAACATGGATTTCATTTACGACGCTCTTAGTGATAACGGCTCGAGGTGGTTGAACCTTCGAGTATTACAACCTTCTGACTACTTTCCCGGATTTCTCTTAACCCGATTATGACATATCTTGGCTGTGTATGTACACTGCTCAACAGAACGTGATCCTCCTCTTGCAGGTAGCTTAAGTTACCTTCTTTTCGATCACATTGCTGCCGTCACGTCTCCACCTGACAACTTCATCCGTTGCATCTGTGTAGTAGATCCATACTGATCACGCATGCACTTTGTAAACGTCCGGCATTGAGGCACTGATATCCGTGGCGTGTCACTGAATAAAGCTCGTATTTTTGTCAACGTCCACATGAGCTTAGTTTGATGTCGTTGTTTCACTGAATGGCTACGGGCACTAACCACACCGAGTTACAACGGGAATTGATGTTTCGAATGAGTAACTCAATATACCGGATCGTGTTGTGCCAGTGGGCACCGACAAAGACGGCGACCTATCAATAACACATATATTCACCGCCACCTCTAACTCGTCATGATCAATGAAAATACCGCTGTGTATATCTAAGATTGTGACGTTGCGTGTCACGGGAGGCGGGAAAACTTGATCAAATAAACCTGCTCTCTGTATCTTATGAATGGCATAAGATACGTCAAGTCGGACTTCCTTATTGTTAAGTTTACTGTACTGCTGATATATATACAGGTTTTTAGATACTCAAAACCATTGTAAGGAAGTGGATATTGCATCCTCTCGATGTGAACATAAAAAGAAGAACGATCATTATGAGTGAAGATTAGTAAGGTTTATTGTCGTTAGTTAGAGCATCGCTATTTTCAACAGCTGGAAAGCTGTATCAACTTAGTGCTTTTCCAGGGTCAGTCCGAACCACGATTTCGATGCATACTAGATGCTGTGGTCACGTTTCTGTGTCAATAGAAAACAGACACCTTGGACGCTGCGCCTGACCTTCAAGGCATTGGACCAGGATGGTTTGGACAGATATATCCCGGTTTGAACTTCACTCACAGTGTTGCAAAGCAGTGTGAATCACTTTTAGTCACTCTTGATCATTCTTGTTTTCGACGCTGTTTGAGTAAATGAGGAACTTGACATTGCAATCCCATAACGGCTGAAACATTCATTCATGGACGCGGGAAATAAAACGTCTCCTTATTATATCTTATACCATGTGAGCAGTATAAAGAAAACAACACAGGCTGCCACGATTGTTAACAGAGCGGTAACTGCACATTAAACAGCGAGTGTCAGTGACTTCCTTCTTCCGGTCAGCCACTTGTGATTGACTAAATGATTGGTTCTTGGCTTGAACATGTTCCTTACAGTGAACCACTTTATTCGGACACTACTGCATCTTTCTGTGCTCTAGGTCCTCGGTCCTCTATACGTTTGGTATCCTCGCTCTGATCCTATTATTGTTCTGTCTCGCGTTTTTTTATATCCGAGAAGTAGGAATGACAGTTTTGCTTAACAATTGACCAACAACACCGAGTTGGCCATGCCATAAAAACATTCATTCATGCTCTCTGTGATCATATTCTTTTTGTTTTATATTGGATATAATAGACGTGTACGAGTGATGCAACACAGACTGTGTATAATGATCTCCAAGCGCAGACTTCTTTGAATTTATTCATTGTGACATGTCGACTTGATGTCACTTATGTGGATACTGACCGTAATATTTCAAATTGTTATGGTTCTGTAGGATTTTGTTCAAGTTGTCCAAGACGACTATTTCCAGTCCGTGTATGACCCATTAAAGCACAAAGCAGCAAATCGATTAATTTCGTTGGCCACAGTGCAATTGGACAGGTATGTAGTTTCATCAATAGAATCTAAAAGCACCTGGCCATTACCTACTAACTCAGCTTGTGAACATATGCAGTGTAGATGTTTGCAGTTCTTTTCACTTGCTTCAGTGTTTATGAGGCTGAGATTCTTCCACGGCTGTACCGATCTTTGTTCAAACCAAAACTTGGGCTCTATCTGGATTTATATTTGTCATCTACCATCCATTTCTGTGTCCAAGTTTGCCGATTTGGCACCTACATGAAGTCAAGCAGTATGTCTAGTAAGCTTGGTTGATTTACCCTCGTCGTGCTCACGGGATTACCGATTTGAACTGAGAAGGTGGATATTGTATCTTTTTTCGAGACGCATAGACAACCCAAGCATTGCCAATTTATAACCGTAGCTCAGGTATTGTGGTTTTCGTATGCCCAGTATGAGATGAGCGAGATATTCGTCAGTACGCTGATTACACAATCACTGGGACCAGAGTTCAGATTATCATCTGTATAAAGATTTGAACTTCTGATGAGCCAGCTATGCTAATGGTGGAACGTAAATCTGGTGTGTCATTTCGAATTGGGTCGGCCGAAGTTTTTTGTGAACGTGTAAGCCACGGTTGGCCGTGAGCCATATTCAATTTTGAAAATCCAAGTGTTCTTCGAAAATTTATATACTAAGGTACAATTGCGGCGACTCATACAGAACGCTTTTTACTATTGATGCTGTAACTGGTTGTGCTATCCACAGTATGAATTTACTTCCATCTTATTTCTTTCCTATCACGCTTTCTGAAAGAAGATGTGAATGCGGAAACCTACCACAAAATCGTCTGTCCTCTTTTTATCTGCTAACGACACCCCAGTTAGTACATTGTGCTTAAGGAATGCTGACAATCAGGACCACCCTCTTTGCTCTGTTGCAATGTTTCTGTTTGTTTTCTTATCGACAGATCCTTCCAAACCGTGCCAAATGACTTCAACAAGGGCCGTGCATGGCCTGACGGTCGATCCTTTTTGCACTACGAGAATTGCCTCATATTTTGAGGTGAGCGAACTTGGTCTGGTATCAGATTACCGTTGTCTATATTCCAGCGGGGTTGAGCGTCATTATTTGACCGTCTATGATGTTCATTTCGGCGAATTTTGCATTGGAAACTGAACGCCATCGACACCTGATTTATTGCCTTCTCATTTAAATAGAATTTCCAGCTATTCCTGTTAATATCATACTCAACTTGTATTTTCTTGTTACCGCTCATCGTGATTTGAACGACATCACCTTTAAAGCTGTTTTCAACAGATGAACATTGTGGTTGTTTAAGATATGTGTTTTGCCGTTTATTCTCTAAAACATATCTTGATGTGTGACGTATTATGTTACTTATGCGTAGCTTGAATATCAAACGTCCCTTGTGCGTATAGATGTATATATTCGAAACAACACAATATGGTTCGGTGGTAGCCATAGGAAACGTCCATCCCACAGGGATGGGTTCGAGACCTGCTGTGTCGGCCCGCTGATGACCATTACTTCGGACGAATGTCCTGACCAAATGTTTTCTTGTCCAAACTGACACGAATTACGATGTTACAAGATAACAGTGTAGACAATAACAGCATTCCACTAATAGCGCATGTGTTCCCTCCGACTTGTCAAGACCATTGGAAATGCCGCTGTAGTTATCTTAAATTGTAACTTTGAATATCACATGGAGATAGGAAGTTTTCAAACGAACCTGAATTCCGTATCTCATGAATTGTGTATGATACGTCTGACCTTGTATTCGCTTTCTAAAGTTGAGTTTTATCTTATCGCCAAGATGTGGTGTGAGAATGTAGGACTGACGCATCTTCTGTGACTGAGTATATCGCGTCGTCCAATTGCCGTGATAAGATCAGTGTCCATTCGTCGCATGATTGTGGATTCGTGTTCCCAGACTGTCACTCACTGGCAATTCACCTGTGTTCGGATCCGAGTCATGCATGTAGGCGATTTGGTTGTTATTATTTATGCTTCGTCAGCTGTCTGTCGATAGTGACTGAGCTGGCTATTAGGTTATGGATACCCAGACGGTGAATTCCAAAGGCATTTAAGGCAGACTGAAGGGCGACCATCAAACAGTTTGAGTGGTATGAGTTTATATACGGACACTCAGAAATAGACGTTTGAAGAATGTAACCAGTACAGAGGACTGGCTGTTCCCAACGCGTAGGAATTTCCACCAGTCCGCCTCGCGACCAACGTTGTACAAGCTATCAGTTTTCAGCTTCCGTACACTACGACAATTTTTGAATAGTATATAGTCTAAGCTCGTTTACAACCAACATGGACAGTAATTTTCAGACCAGTGGTTTGGAACTGATCACTTCCATTTCCATTGCATTGTAAACTGTGTGCTCTGTTGTGGAGTTGAGATTCCGACCAGTATGTGTGTACTGTCGATTGAAGGTACCTTCGTGACTTAAATAAGAATCGAATTGATTCGCCTGCATATGGGTGCACATTTGGCTATGAAAATGTCCGATTCTTGCCAAGTTCCTCAGTATGCCACTTCAACCGATTGCTATCCCAAGTGCTCTGTCACACGAAGTTTTTATAAACCTGACGAATTGTATATGGTTGTATCTGTTCTGGCTCACATTGTTTTCTACTGTGGTATTAAAAAAAAATCTGTTTCAAGCTACACTCTTAACTTTTCCATTTGTTGTTTCTAGTCCCGAGTTTCTATTTGGAAGTTGAATAATCTCGAAAAACCGGTAAGTCCTAAACAGTCGAAACCAACTTTTTGCTACTAATCATTACGTAACGATTGTTTGCACTTATCGCCGTTCCTCATGCATACTAATTTCTTGTCCAAACTTTCATTACGGCCATTAATTTTGCAAATAAGGAACCCGTAATTGTTCTGGGATCATCGGACAACGACTAACCATTCGAGTAATGCATTGTTATACAGAAATTATCCCTTGATTACTAAAAATAATTTTCAGCCTTTACATATTATCGTTAAAGGGCCACAAACAGTTAATTCTACATGCTGTTCTAATCTTGCCGTATTAGAATATTCAACGACTATGGAGCCCATCGAGTCCCAGAGTCTTCGCGGTATTTCGTTTAACATTTCTATGATGGACTTTACAAACGCGTGTGTGATCCACTTATTGTCCTCAGTAGTGCTGTTGTTAATTACGTATGAGTTTATGATAGTGACAGTTAAAAAGAAAGCGGAAACAATATCCAACCTCATGTGTTCGTACCCATTGGTAAAGATCGCCGACTAATTTGTAGGAAGTAACAAACCAGATTTTTTCCTCTGCGCTTCTAAACTGAGTCAGTTTAGCTCAGGGCAACATCGTCAATACCTTGATTGTCATCGATGGCAACACACTCAACTTGTCTGCCCAATGCACTTCTGTGTGACAGCCAGATCTAGACACTGACTAAAGGCTTCCACCTAAAGGCATTCCATTTGCGTTGCCTCAGACGAGCCATTGGCGTCAAATGGCAAAGCCGAATCTGGAACAGAGACTTGCTGGATAAAGTTAGCATTCCAAGTACGTTTGCTTCCTTCGATCAGAGACAATTTTGATAGCTGGGACGTGTGAATGGAATGGATAGCCTTCGAATACTTAAACACGTGTGGTACGGTAAACTCGTCAATAGTTCTGATACCCGCGAAAAACCAGTCTTGCGCTATGAAAATGTATGTAAGCATGTTACGAAGATTGGTGACATCAGTATCACATTCTGAGAAAATTTGGTAACAGGTGGTAACAAGTGAACATGGTTGTGATGGCCGACTTACTCCAGTGCTCAATCGAGCAACCGCCGCGTGGTGTTCACCTTTTGTTTTCAAAGGATTGGATTGGTTAGCCACAACAGGTGCTGTGGGATCATCGCGAAGGGTCAGTAGTCCCCTTTCTCTCTAGAAGGATGAATGACATCGCACTAAATCTGCTATGATAAACAATGATCTTCTAGTGAGATGGTCTGTTACTATCTCAGCTTATGTGTCAAACTGGACTTGATGCCCATCGTGCTGGTTTGTATGTGGATTGGACATTGTCTCACTGCTCACAGTTCAATGAGAACTCTCCGGATTACTTAGATATTATTCCCTAGTTTAGGCGCTCGATGTTTTGCCGAGGTTAGCATTTAGATCGTAAACGTTTCATCACTAATCGAGATGACCTCAGTGTGTGGAAGTGTGATCACACATGTGTACTTGTTGTGCAACAACGTCACTGCATACGTATTACCGGTTGCTAGTGCGGCCTGTATCCGTTGATTAACCGGTGCTCTTTGTTCCCGCCTCTGTATATCGTTCCTGGCAATTCATCGATTCGTCACAGGTGTACACCTTCACGGAACAACACGATGTTTGTCAAATCAAGTGGAGTCCGTTGAAGTAAGTTTATTATATAACCTCGCAATATGCAACCGTTTATTCGACTGCTGATTTCCTTCGTACGCCGTCCTAATTTCTAGGCTACTTGATCTTTTCTAGTTGTCTTGTTTTTTCACACAGTGTAGGTTTGTGTGTTCACAATTTTTCCATAGTGTTTGCCCGTGCCTCTGGATCAAGCTGGATTTTCGTTATCTCCCTTACCATTTTTGTCCTGTTTGGTCATCTTTTTGATTCGATTAGTTGATACGTGTTGTTCATTTATGATCGTGACGCGTTCTCTGTCCTTATTCTCTTTTTGTTGTCCCCCGTTGTTCACACTTATCTCATCACTCGAATCCGAAGCTTGCCACTCTTATCTTTTGCATGTTTTTATCAAGAAAGTTCAGTGAGAAGCCACAATGAAGGCTACGAAACTTCGACCACTATCTTACATAAATAGGTTGCGTCAACTGGGACAGTTTTTAGTACATCATCCTCTTGTCAGAAGACATAATCTTAATCTGTGGGATCATTCATTAACCTCATCACCCACTTAGAAATAAGCGTTCAGTTACCACAACCAGTCACTTCATGACAAACTCGTCTAAACCAGTGTCAAGTTATCCATTTGACTTGCAGTGAATGAATTCAAGCACAAACTTGATGCCCACATTCAGCACACCAATTTTGGTCATCAAAATCATTGCGGTAGAGTGAAGAAGTGCACGATCTTTCGCTCTGTGTTAATCTGCTGTTGTTTGGCACGCCCGATAAATTGCGATTGCGTTTCTCTTTCACACATTTCTTTTTGATTTTTTTAAATACTTGGCGTGTGAAACTGAAAATGTCAATCGATCGATTTTTTGGTCTCTAAACCGTCCAAAGCAGACTGATGCACATAAATACTCTCGGTCTCATCCAGTCAGTAAATGTTCTGCGCTTTCTATGACACACTGAATGTGAGCGACTCATCACGATTGTGGTCTTGGAGTTGGCCACTTTTTTGCGACATACTGCATACAGCGCGGGTGAATTCTTGTCAATCAACGGGACGCGGTATACACTCATCATTACCTACTGTTTTTTGTTGGAAAGACTTCATCGCTTGATGAGTGACCCCATTCCTTTGAGAGATGACGAGGTGGTGATTATTTCGGTTGGCCTTAAACAGCTATTTCCCGTCTCTTTCCTGCGCATTCCTACTCACCATTGCTCATGATCAGCGATTGACCTGTAAGTTTCGTCCCTTCATTTTGTCGGGCTTGACCAGATTATGCGGTCCACGCCAACTGGGCGAGAATGAATCTGTGGGACCGAATGTGGTCATTCGACGTTAGCATACATCCTGTTTTCTCAAATGCAACCGGGACCGGTGCTCTCGAGTGGATGTAAGGATGCGGTTAAGCGAAATCAAATCCTGCATTAACGGCATATTAATGTTTATGATGGTGATTATAGTGAGAATGAGTACTTATTGTTCGCCAGTTTTTGTCTGTAATTAATTTTTTGCATTTTTCATTACTCCTTGGTTTGTTTTTGAGCAAATTTGTGTCTGCCGCTCAAATAGGTGTTCGGTGTCCATGGGATTTATGTTCGGGTACGCTTCAGTAGCAGTTAGGATATGTACGTGTTTATATCTTATTGGCACAAATGCACTTGGTGTATAAAACATTTGTGTTGTAACGCTGGTTAATACGACCTCAAGCTATCCCGACTGATTGCAAATGACTCAGCAATAAGGCACGACAAAAGTTCTTTGTATATTGTCAGTAGGATATTATATATGAAATCAACACAGCAGCCCACTTCATTGGCTTGGCTTCAGTAGCTTGGCTTCGGCCTTGGGGGACGACTGTGTTGGTCACCCCATGACATATTAGATGGTTGTTGTTCGGTCCATGCATATGTCCTGTCTGGTGCACTTGTTTGACCTTTCGGTGAGCGCCATGATGAGCGTCCCAACTGAGATCATTTCGCCTCGAGCCGTTCGTGACAATTTGCTTCTACACGTAAATGGTATTATGAGCATCATGTTCTTTGTAGCTGTTCCATACTTTGTTTACGGAATATTTAAACGTTGTTTCAGAACGGTATACAATCCTACAACTGATTAATCGAAAGGTCTTGTATCAGTGGAATTGCTTTCAAAATCAGCTGTAAATGTAGGTGAGTCTGTCACATGGGAAATAGTGTTCACACATTTCTTACTGGGTTTCTCGCGGGTATTTTATACATCGAAACAGCTAGTTAAGTTTCTTCGAGCCGAACAACAGTCCTAGTGATGTCAGTTGTAGCCACATAGTGGCTAAGGGCTATAGTGCTTTACACTAAGCTTCGTAGTGGTAAGCACGACACCGTACGTCAGTGGGATACAATTACGCACTGACTTTTTCTAGTAGTTGTGCAATCTTTACTACACTAGTTTGGCATGTACACTGTGACACTCACCTGTTGTTAATTTTGATCCGCAGATAATGATCAACCACTGCCTGTCCTCTTTTTTTCCTCAAATTTCCCAACCAGAGAAGCTTGGCTTGGTGTTCTCGTGAACGATTCCAGCACCATAAAACTCTACTACACTTATCCGATGTTTTTGCAACCACTGGAAGAATCCGAACAGATTCCTCTAGAACACACTGTTTTCCGTGAGTGGCTGGTCTGATATGTTTTCTGTGCCCGATCTTCTCTGTCTCAACATAGGGTAAACATTTCCTGAAAGTAATGAGCGACGTAAACCTCACAACGAAATTATGGAAGTTCATTTCGTGGTTAATTTTGTTAATATGTGGTCACACTGTGCCACATTCGTTTTTCACTATTAAACAGGGTCTAAAATATTTCACGATGAGTTTATGTTCCTTATCATCAATGTGTAATAAATGTTCACAACAAGATTGTATGCATAGTTTAGTTGTATCTCACGCTCGTGGCTCCCGTGAATCTTGCACTCTTTGAATGGAGGAACAGTTATGTCTGTCAAAAAAGTAATTTGGCTAGCTATATTTGATTACTTTTTGTGAGCATCTTCACCTACACGTAACGCTCACGCGATGAGTGATAGTGTGATCCAAAATTGGAATACCCACTTTAAATTTGACGCTTTGAAAAAAGAATAGCTTGGTCATTTGTACAAATGCGTTTGAACCTATGGTGACTCTCGACTACTCCCCAGTTCGGAAGGTGCTCATCATCTCTATGTACTAACCATCACTTCAAGTAAAAGGAAAACATCTAAGTGGTTGATCGAAATGCGATGGATACCTGTTTATCCATTCAACACCCAACAAAACCACGAGTATCAGTTAAATAAAATTGATACTTTAACAGAAAGCTTTGATAAAACTTGTACAGTGGACGGTACAAGAAACTCTCTCACCGGTTTATAGAAAAGTGAAGGGCGTAATCCGGTGGAACCGGTGCCAATTCCAACGGCACTATGTTGGACTGAACGTCATATCTCCATTTCGATGAATCTTCTGTGTGAAATTATTGTTGGCATGATCTCTGAAAGAGCAGACTTGTTTTTCATAAGCGAGCTAGCCACAAACAGTCGGTAATTATTTGAGGCTGTATTTTCAATAGCTGATTCGACAGAACTGGCATTGTTGGTTGGGTCAGTGGGGTGAAAGATATTATCACTCTGGTCCTTATATTGACAAAGTTGGCTAAAACATTACTTGTCCCCACAGTTGGCTCAGGCGTCTACTTTGGACAGACCTCTCTCGTGGTTCCGATGCTATGCTGACTCATTATTCGTATTTTCAGTGGTACACAGAGTCACTGGGTCATAATCACATTTTGCCGCGCCCACTATTTTGAGTCGAGTTCCACAAACGAGCAATTCAACTGTTAGTATCTACACTTCAGTGATTGATTATCAGTTATGCTTAAGGTGAATTTGTTCGTGACACTTTCTCACTGTAGACAATGAGCCGGTTCGAACAACTCAGTGTGAACAAAAACGATGTAAGCTTGTAGCAAACTACTCAAGTATATATAAACTACAATTATCTGGACCATGACGCGCTGCAATCAAAATGACAGAGTCCTCTATACGATGTTTTATTGTTCGTCCCTAGTTTGTGAAACCGCCTTCAATTTTTGTTCGTGGTGTTCCTCGGCATATTATTGAAGTGTTTCGTATCAGGCACTAACGACCATTCCGCCTTTGTCATCCGATGTTGGTGGTCTGTTCGACCACACCTATTCTGAGTATGCCTAATCGAATTGTGACCGGACGATCATGATAGCCCGACCATTGTGTGCGTTTCACTTGATATCAGGGTGTTGCTTACTTTATAATACGTGTGTGGTGTTATATTTTCTACCTGTTAAATCTGTTTACCCATTTAGTTAACCGCCAGTTATAGATATTTTTTCAGCACAATTTATAAACCTCCTCATCTGCTGTGTACCCGAAAATCATTCTAACCTATTTGCAGCCTTTTGAATGACATCGCTTGTGGATTTACTCCCTATGGGTTAAAGTCGAGCACCCTTTGTTCCATACACTCGGATACGGTACGACTCATCGATAGTGACTGGTGTGGTTTATTGTTGACTAGATCAAGTGTACCCTTGCGTAATCCACAACAATCCTTGCCTCTTGCACGTGACTGATCTTGGGGCATTGGAAGTGGTTCACACAACTCATCATTGTTTGGTTTATTCCCCGAGCCTTCTTGATGGAGCATGAAAATTCTTAGCAAATCGCCGAGCGATAAACTTCTAAGAACACATCTAACAAAAAAACTGATTATACTAACTGAATGTAAGGAAAAAAGTGAAAACATCTGTATGGACCGTTTATGTTCCTTTTAGAGGAGGAGGAGGGCAGTGTATGTACTGAGTTTGTCCACCACATCAGTGGGCGTTATTTTACGCTTTCCACCTTCCCAGTTCAATCCTACTTTCAGTTATTTTTCCGTCATCCTATTGTACACCACTCATTGCCATCAGATTACGATTTTTTTTGACGACCTAATCGCCTTATCCCATTGCCTCCTCTAACCACGTGTCGCGGCGGATTTCAATCAACTAGGTTCAAGTTTCTCATGTTGTCACATTCCTGGCCGATTTCTTGTTGATGCATGTGCTTGTGTTATCAGTATATTTCTAACCTCTGTTCCTATTTCTTTCTTATGTGGTCAGCATCCGGACGATCTACTGCCCCGCTTGTATCGTTTAGCTGGCATCCATTGGTTGCCGATTGTCTGTTGACCCTGGATCGAGATGGATGTCTCGACGTGGCTCAGATCATCAAGCGCGCAGCAATCGTGAGTTTTCCTACACTCGAATGTCGTTTAGCCTCTCTTATGAATCGATTTATCTGGTTCTAGGTACCATTTTACGGCTACCTTATATACAAAGTGTGCACCTTGGCTGTGAGCATATTGCACTGATTGGAGCAAGCATTTGGACCAAATGGTCATAATCGACATATTTGTGCTAACCAGTTGTATAGTCCCACTGTTGAAAATTTTCTCCACCTTTTTCTTTCAATGTTTCTTCTAGTCCACATTTACTTCTGTCCGAATACCATTAACTTTCGCAGATATATCAGTTGATTCGTTCTTGGCCCCATTTATCAACGGATCGATTCGACTCGGTGAGCACCACTCAATTATTCTGATGACCAGGTGAAGCAGAGGGGCTGCAATCCGTACCAGCCAGTCACTGAAACAGAGTGGTGCTCACCCAGCTCGGTTGATCCATCGTGAAGGTGTGCGATGTTCTGACAAAAAGAAATGCAACCTGGACGAACGATAGTGAAAAACGGTGTAGAGTCTCGTGTCAACACTTATTTGTTCGTCATGCTTTTCGTTTACCTGGGATAGTTTTTATCATAGCTAAGTTGTCATCTTTTGTAGCATCAAGCGTATTTTGCCACCCTGGTGTTCTTAGTCACATGCAAGCCGTGTGTTATCAAATGGTACACTCGTGTGTATCTGTAAAATTCCATTTTGCCGGGATGCACTTAGCAGCTGTTATCATTACCATTGAACCGCACACGATGTACCCCTTTAAACCTTCCGTCTAATGTTGGTATGTTTAGGTGACCCCTTTCTGTCAAGATCACCTTGATGTGGTTTGTTTATCAGGGTGTCTCTTGAAGGCATTATCAGGTTAATGTTAACCCGATATGTTTCCACGCGCGCAACACTTAACTGGTTATGTTACTATTAATTAGTTTGGCAGATTAGTTAATTTGGAAGAGACTCAGTTGTGAGAAATCTGAGCTTCAGCTGAACTCAAGCTAGCGACAGAAACAGCATGCTCAAACGTAACTAGTTACAAGTACTTGTCAATACTACAACAGATAGAAGAACTGAGAAGGAGACGGAGAACGATAAAGATCGCGAAGAGTAAAACAATGAATGTGTCGTCGTCCTCGACAAGACTGCATCAGTGATGTTTCACTGACCGTAAAACTATAAGGAGAAAATCCCAGTTTGGAAATTGTCGACTATGATTTTTCGTCACATCCGATAACGTTGTTCACTAAAGGCGGAGCACGACTTAGCAGCTACTAAACTGGTATACCTAAAACGTGTTTGAGCCAACAAAGTCTTTGAAACAAGACTAAGATGGTCAGTGACTAGTTCGCTTGCTCGCTGCAGACAAACGCCGTTGTCAGCATAGTCGGTTCAAGACATTGTTGTAACTATCAGACTGTTCCGCAGGTTGTTAAACGCCCGGCTCTGGTGTCCACGGATTGATCGATCACTTTACTTGATAGAACGGATCATTGGCAAACCGCAAATAACGAATATTAATACCGAATTTCTCTTGTAACATGTCTGTTAGTCACTGTCTCTTAATGTCACTGACTTATTCATCAGAGTCAGAAAGCTATCTTTTTTGTTGAGCCTGTTAAATATCTCTTTAGTGAAGGCTCGAGGATTTAGGTTATTTCAAAATTGCTTGCGTTGTGGTTAACACGCTAGTCTCACAGGCAAGAGGGTCAGAGTGCAAACTCCGATCCGGACAAGGATATGCACTACTGGTGAGCTCTAATAAGAGCGAAACTCGACTCTAGTGATTTTTTTCGAAGTGGGCTAGCTTAAAGGCTTATCTGAATACAAAGACCGCGATCGAATGTGGATGATGTTCACGTTTGGAATCTCTTTGTCCAAAGTCGTTTATTTCTTTGATTTGGTAACGCATACATGTTTCTTCACTGGATGTGCTGTTCATCTATTTCTCTGTTTTACTGCACCATCTTCGAAACGTCTGTCTTGTTGTAACATGATTTTCAGTGAACAATTTATTCGTATGACTGTTTTTCATCAACTCTCGGCATACGCTAAATTTGTATACATTGGTATGTGTTTGTATGTTTTTTGAATGCGGGTCTTCTGAAATACGTTCCCACGTTATCAGCTAGATGCAGCTCGAAGCGTTTATTTGTACACATTAGGTTTTATTATATGCTTAAACTGACTTCTCTGTATGATTTCGTCATCTTTACTTTTGAATTAACTACAAAGTTGAATCAGTGGTTTTTTCGTAGAAAATTGACGTTGATCTTGTTTGTTTACTACTGTCTCTTGGATCGTTTTTATATTTATTATTACAACTGTATAATTCAGATAATTATCCTGTATTTTCTGGAAATGTGAATATGTTGCGAGCTACGAATTCATCTCTCATCGCGTGTAATGCGCGTATGTACGGCAGTAACCACACCCCTAATACAATACTCCATATTTCAAAATTTCACACAGTTGCCTCATCAACCGTTTGTGGTTTACTTTAAATTATTGTATACCTCAGTTTGTTCATCTCATCAGTGTTTTTCAAGCTTATCTAGTTTGTTGGCAATGTAAATTGATTGACTTTACTGGTCTAACTAGCTCCATATGTGTCCAGTAGAGTTAAGATCTAATAGACACTTCGTATTCTAGCTATCATTTTGAAGACATCAATAATTCTATGTGGATGTCACTTGTATCTCGTATCGGTTTCAGTCGGTGACTCTCAAGGCGTACGCATATTGGCCTACAACCGACACAACTTATACGGTGTCGGTTCATGTGTTAAAAGCTCACTTCTGTCATTTTCGATAGCCTGTCTTCTTTGTTGGATATCATTTTGTGAAATTACTTCTGAGAGAACGTGATATAACGCGCCTTTCCTTTGCCAAACGTTCTAATACGGCTTGACTGCTAGACCTGGGTCCCTGCTATGCGGCTTCACCTAGTCTACTTGCGCAGAGACAAGAAGAACACGACTGCGGAAAAACACGCTGTATTGCCGACACCGCATGTGTTGATATTGGTCATCTGCACAAGAATGATTCATTTCCGATTTGGAGCAGTCTCTACTTTTGCCGTCATGTCGCGCTCAGCCTAAGAAATCAGTGACTGTAGTCTGATGAGGAAGGTAATGGATCATAAGATGCTGCTCGAGGTGTGGTAAAATGCTTGACGTAATGTGGTGTGGAAGTTGGTTCCAAAAATACTTGACACGATGACAATAGCTGCGATGACGAAGTCAGCAACTAGTAAACTTGAAACAGTTGGTTCTCCTGAACAGTTTCTACAAAACAGTTAGAACGGGATGACTGGTAGATGCAAGCGTTTCGCACTGACTCATCAGTATTAAATTTACAATAACATGGATGGTTCATTTTATACTAAACAACTAGAGTGAGTGAATAATCAATAAACCGTTTAGGATGGGTCATTACGTTCAAGGAAGGGTCAAGTTCATGAACAGTTGTTTCTGAACATAGACAGCTGGCTTGAGTCGATTGATTGTGGCCGCTTCAACAAACCATAAGAATCTTGGGTTAGAATGAGTTAACAAGATACTGAATGCACAATATTGATTGATCGATGGCGTGACCGGTGATCAGGACGTGGCCAGCTACTGAAGAAACTGTCTGTTTATGTCTGTCAACAACATTACTGCTGTCCGGTAGCACGGACTTTTACACCCGTGATCCGGTCAGTACTTCAACCTCAGCAGTTACACATCGGTCTAACATAAACGAACACTAGTGTATACTCCGTTCACACGACCAGGGCTGATCTGTGCGCATGGTCGTCTTGCAGACGAACAATCAAATGGTTACCATCCGAAGGTTCATAGATAGACACATTAGGCAAAACGTATCACTGCAGAACAGAAGAGAGTCTACATAGAGCCGTCTCTCAAGGGTGATTATATCATGCATCAAACAGCACAGCGATCGATAAATCCAATTAAGCGAACGTTGAGTGAAACTGAACTCCGTGTATTCGCTCGGAATCAGAAGTTACCATTGTCTTCAATCAAAGGAGATCAGTTTATCGGTGCCACTAATTTGTGTGTATCTGCGGAGAAGTTACGTAGGCAGGACCGATAGGTGCCAAATCTCCAGAGTGAAGGAATATTTACCCAAATTGGTGCAGAAGTCTGTGCTACCGGACCACAACAACGTTGCTGCAACGTGTAAACAACCAGTTGTGCATTCAGAGTCCTGTTACCTCATTTTAACCCAAGATTCTTGTGGTTTACCGAGGTGGTCCCAATCAGTGAACGGAAATCAACTTCCAAAGTGTATTTCGAAACGATTGGTTAGCAAACGAGTATCTGATGATGACTTTCAAGCGTATTCACTCTATCAATTTTCAATGACACATAATTAGGTACTTGCTCCATATACTAAGAAGACTAATTAATCGTCTACAACTTCGAGCATTCTTTATCAGTCTTGTAATCACCTGGCGTCAGGTGCGGGATTCGGTAGCTTAACGCACATAACTTAAGGTAGTTACTAATTGTTTTGAATATCGTGAGTTGCGCTTGTCTCGCTTGTTAGAGGGATGGATGTTTCTGAGGAAATATCGTCCAATTGGGTTCAGTAACCTTTACGTCTGCTTGGCGCACTTGTTTGTGATGTATGGATCAATACTGGAACGGAATTAGGATGACAGTGGAGAGGTTAGTTTGCAACTTTCGTCTCACTCTCACCTTTATTATCAATATTCTATTATTATAACAGGTATGAGCCTGAACAGGGGGTATTGTGGCCCGGACCGCCGCTCACCTCAACAGTGACGTGGAATATTCTAGAGGAAAACGTTACTAAAGATGTTAAAAATTATGAAAGAAGACTAGGCGAAAGAACTAGAAATGGAATG
>JTDE01021523.1:3305-27061 GCA_014338405.1 Paragonimus skrjabini miyazakii | reverse complement strand
GTGTAAAATGATATACACACGCTTTGTGGAATTAGCGTTCTTTTGGGGGCCGTATGTTAGTTCGCACGTTCAACTAGGCGCTATTCTGAAGAAGCTTTAATATGTCAAACCAGAAGAGTGAACATACTGTTCGGTTACATCCATGCAAACTTGCTACGGCATACCACAAGCGGCCAGCTAGCCATCTTGTTTCGAGTTACTGAATGAATGTTGGTTTCCAGTGCACTGTTGGAATTTCGGACACAGTTATCTTCTGTCATCTCTGGGCGGTGATTTCCAGTGAACAAATGTCCAATCCCAATGAATCGTCCAACATTTACACGAGTAAGTTGAACAGTGACAGATTACACGAATACCAAGTGAACAAATACTCACAGAGAGCTGTGTACAAAGTTGATTCGATTAGACTCTAGAGTAAGTGCATTGTGCACAAAACATGAGAAATATCTTCTCTAAGAATATACAGTCACCTCAGTTAGTTGTGCTGTCTTCAGACTGATACACTGGTCCAACATTTTCCTGTCACGTGAAATTCAGGGGTTTTGAGAATTGGTAGGCATCGTCACAGGGCACTTGTCAGCATTTTGGGCGTGCATTGATTAACATGTGACTAGGGCCAATCAGACTGACATTTTTTATTCCACGGAAGGTTAACTAGCCGATTCCAACGGAAAGACGTCAACAGGTTCTTAATAGATGTAGTAATAAAAGCAATCATGTCGAAAAATGAACACAAATGGCTTCTTGCTGCCAAACGTGAGAGTATCATCAATTTGAAGAGAAGCAATTTAACAGAACGTACTTAAGATAGTATTCACATCCTAGGTTGTGAAGTTGACTGGTAATGCAATCTAAAACTATGAGATATGTGTTAAGCAGTTGTTTGGCATGCACACCAAAGGGCACTCGCACTCAAACGTTGGGGTTAGTCCAAATTAATATGTGAATATTTATGCACTGGAAGGAACACGTGGTATTGAGCGTTTCTAGAATTGTAGTGCCTGTTAACCTCTTTGGAAGAAATTATAAAATTCTGCTGGTAACAAGGTCGAGAATTTCTGTTGCTACAAAGCTAACATGAATTCCTCAGATATATATATGAGAACCAACCTGTGTAGTCAGAAAACTTGCGTTTTTCTTCATCACACGATGTTATATATTCATGCCACTCATCTGCTGGACTATGACTAATTTGATTTAACTAGATTTAGTGAGCAGTCTGCGTTAATCTTAACTTGTGGCTTATTCAGAACGCAATTGTAGCCGGGGCTTAGTAATAAAATCTTGCTTAAAGAAACATTCGTTTGCATCACTGCATTATGTTGGCAATCTGTTACAAGTTACTTTAGTAACACCGATATATACAGTAAATCTTGTACTGTTATAAATCCGGGGTAGCTTAACATTATTGTATTAATGTAAAACACTGTGCTATGCATGCACGAAGTTCATAATTAATGCTAAACATTAACTCTATCTACGAAATGTTGGACATTAACCATAATGAGAAACTGTATCTGAGTGTACTGAATATACAGTATACTAGAAGTTAAAGCAACTGTTATGTAACCAGAATTAGTCGTCTTTTCTTAACTGTAATAACCGTCTGAATACCGAAAACCGTGATGTAAATTGTGAAAGGATATTACTGGACTACTGCTGTATATATTGACTGCCAAATTTACATGGAGCCATAAATATTATAGCAAAGGTATGTTAATGCACTGCTACTCCCATACACTCTGCGGCCACTAATATGCCAAGGAGCCATTCCTTCACAACGATCAACAATCTACTAGTCTCCCTCAAATTTTCCGTTTCCGCACATTTATATTCAACTTGTTGGTATATTCTTGAAACCTAAGCGCCCCAGTCCGAATTCTACTCATGTGGAACTTATGAATTATTCAGACGATAGTTTAGTACATACCGGCGAACAACACTGCCCACTTAAGTGAATGTATGTTTAATTCAGCGTAGGCACCAAAAAGGTATTCGCTGCACTATGTATTGTCCCAGCTTGTACGAAGTTCGCGATGTAGCTCAGCACGAAGTATGTTTCGTCATCATCTTATCTTAATTAATCTGCCCACCCGGGGTACAGAGCAACACATTAGCTTCATCTCCCATTTATTGATTGTTTACTCGATGGTGCTACTACACCAATATCACATGACATATAACACGAATGAACTGAAAATACGGACAAGAAATTATTGGAAAACGACTAGACCAGTGTCAGTACTCGTTCGTCGCTGCTGTAAAGTGGGTGGCTACCTCCTGAATGCGTATCGTTAGTTATGTCTGGCTTATGTGTTGCTCAAATCATCCCACCTAATTGTGGCGATTAGTTCCATCATAGACAGCAAAAAGAATGTAACTAATGAGGCTCAGCAAGTTTCAGTTAGTAATATGGTTTTAATGCCAGAAATCTTTTAGTTTCTGAAAATGTGAGATGAATTGAAAATGATATAATCAATGGCCTATGGCTAGCAGTCATCAATCTGTCGTATGGTTTGTTCACCTACACAATGGAGGCAATATTTGATAGTGGGAAAAGTTGACAAAAACTTCACATAGAGTAGGCAGATCGCTATTTGACACCTTCCTTGAACTAGGAAAGTCACAGTTAATTAAACTGACATCTATAGAAAATGGTACATATCCAGATGACCAAACCCCAGTGAAGGTGAAAATACCTTAGTTAAACAGCTAAAATTAACCGTGGATTATTTGTGTTGATAATAGGTGAGAGTTTAATGCTCCATCGCGCACAGTATCGCTGATGCCTTAAATCCTTTCTGGCTTGCATCTTGTTGTACTTGTTTGACACTTGGTATATGTATTGCTTTGAGCGAACGGGGCAGGGTAATGGGATTGACTCCACTTTCAAATTGTGCCCTTGCAGATGCTTTGCTATTTGCTACCTAAACCCAGTTTGTGAAGTTGATTGATTTTTTAACCATTAACAGGAAGTTGGATATTCGGAACCACTTTCTCAGTAGATCGACATATTTTACGCTAGATATTTTCACAATTCTTGTTGTTCTCGAAGTGGAGCGTAGTATTAGGAAGAATAAAAACTTTAAATATGGAAAAAAAAATCTGTGTGCAAAAGTGACTGACGCATGACATAACTTTGGAAAGAAGTTGCGTTATATTTGTCACAGTCAAACAATAGGCATTACAGACTGAGAAACAATTCATTATGGATTTTTGCATAGTGTGATGAAAGTTCTGATAGTTCTGAGTAAATTTGTGAGTAGTTTTAAACAACTACAAACCAGTTTAAAATTATCTGTTAATGTTGGACGAAAAACCACAAAATGAACAGTGTTGATTTTGTTTTCCTCATTGACCGTATACTCCACATATTCTCCTAAAACTCTGCCATAATTCACTTCAAATCTCAACAACGACAAACGCAAAAGTTTAATTTCGAATATTTCTGTGAAAAAGCAAGTCAGCCGCCAACGCTGAAGAGGCTGTTTATCTATGACTAAAAGTGTTCCCTTTGTTGCTTTTGCGGACTATTGATTTTGCTTTATTTTCACTTATTTTTGCTTAACTTTTTGGAACATTCTGTCTTGTTTATTGAAAAAGCAATCACAGAAGTAAAGCGAGCTACCTATTTTGTAGGTTTCGTGTTTTCATCACTTCTCATCTCTTTCGCAATGCATTCGTCGCTATCAAGCTCGTTTGATAATCTCCTTCTGTTTCCACAACGTTTAAGCGACGACGTCTCAACATAGCTCACGGGAAAAATGATGATCATATGCTCATTAACCAGCTTTCTCGAATCAAGAAACAATTACCCTTCCACTCCACAATTAAGTCTTCGTTTCATTGTGATGATGATGATGTTGCTCATAACCAGTTCACGGTAACACTAACTAGACTCAACGCCATTAAATGAGTATGCAACTTCTCAAATTTCAGTAGAAAATTTACACCTCGGAAGTGTAATAATGGATTTATTATACGTTACGTGAAAAACAATTTTATACTACTATCCTATGGCATTACGGTCCGTTGAGTAGCACGAACGCCACAATTAAGAAAACTAAAGTTTTAAGGTGTGGTGAATATTCTGATGCGAATTTAAAAACAACCTATGTCAAACAACTGCTTGTCTTTAATCCAGTAAAAGAAAAACAGTTCTAAATTATAGCTTTCTCATTGTAGCAAAGAATACCGGACGGCTGTAATGTTGATTCTTCTCATTGGTAAGAGCGATTCGTACCAACAAATCACAAACAATGGACAATTACATTTAGAACAGCAAACTTCATGTACAGATTTCAGTGCTAAATTTAAACGCTTCTCAGGGTAAATTCTTGAAGATGTACCGAGATTCACTTAATGCACGTGTGTGTAATTTGAGTGTGTATAATTACAGAGAAGTCAGAACATGAATTTGTCTGGGGAACAAATGTTCAAAAACAGACAGTTTTGGAGTATTCGGCAGAAGGTTAACAGTTTTGGAAAACGTGATTTTGGTCAATTGTTTTCCGGCGTCCTGTTTATTGTTGATATTTTTGTGATTAACGGTCAACTTGAATAGACTGTTTCTGTTATGATGACTTATCCAGATTGTTTACCAGGCTAACTTTGATCTTGTACTAACCAGTTTTTTTTCTTGTCATCTTTTCCCAACATACTCAACAACAGTTTGATATTTTCACAACAGTCGCTTCTCAGTTGCACCCAGAAATGAGTATGTACAGGTCAACAAATATCTGCTTGACTCCGAAGTAGTTCAGCCGTGGTTTCGAAAAATCATACGACCACGATCAGTTAGAAATGTAATCAGTGGTGCACTGCTCTTTGTATTTATTTTTCAGGTGAAGCCACTTGCCTTTCATATAGTTAAAGCTAACTTTATATGCTTAGGAGGTCTAATTTACTCAACGTGAATGTGGAGGATATAGCGGTCATTTTTCGAGCTTTCCTGTTCCCACAGCAACCGATTGTCGTCAGTTCTCGGACTGAGTGCTCTGGTGATTGTGCAAATCGACCTAGATCATGAGTGATACTCAGAGCTAAATTCAAGGCAACCAATTAATAGTTGTTTTCGAGCAGGTGGAGACTTAGTCCTGTTTGTTTTACTTGTAAGCGTTTCCATTTAGTGAATAACTTGATCATGTTGAACTCTCCTAGCTTTGTTTTGGCTAATGAGTACGTAGCCAAAGTTTGACAAACACTGTTTCCAATCGCGCACGAATGGTATTTTTTGTTTTAACAAAATAAATGTCAAGTTGAAAACACAATTTCGGTTTCCACATCTGTTCGCCCAAGTCTGCCGATGCCAGGAGCATATCTCAAAGTAGCTATTAGATGCAGTAGCCCATCTGCCAGTAAATAAAATTGAACCAGAACGAAACACTGTTTCATCTTTCAGTGGGCCTCATCGAACAAAGATTACAGATTCACTAATGCATCATCGTTTACGGTCTTGACGGCTCAGAATTGACGTACTCAAGCCTATCTAGACCTTACTGATCAACCATCGGCAACAAGTACCATGTGTTCCAAAACAAAATACTGTCTGCCTTTTTCTGGGCTTGGCTCCGGTTATCACTCGAGATCCATCTAAACTTGGACTTTCGATCACTACGTCTGAGTATCGTTGCTTTTACGATTGCTGACGATGTGTGGAATGAATTCGCGTTTTACGTACTGCTTTTTGACGATTCTACTCAAAGGGTTCGACAGGACCACTTATTCCAAATTTTTAGCAAAAGTTTAAATTGAAATGTAAATCCAGACTTCTGACAGCGTTCAGAATAAATCCGGCTTTCGGGCGAAAGTTACAAGCGCCATTCAATTAGTGAGGGGTATGGGACTAGGACGCAGATTGTCCAGCCATCGTGAATCTGAAATATAAGACAAGCAACCAGTGGGTAGGATACACTCAGAGCGTTATGTTCTGAACAACCAGTCGTTATCACGGAAAAATGTAAAAGAAAAACACATGAACCTACCGAACAAAGTAGGCAGCAGTAGCATCACAGAAAAAAACTTCTTGAACAGTCCCTAAACTATTATTCCTGCGTATGAGAAAAACTGCACTTGGAAACCGTCAAAATCACTCCCCAGGTTGAGGGATATCGGGGAAAATTTTACGGTGACGCAAGCGGGGCGTATGGCTAGATAGACGGATCTCATAGGTGCTTTTCAATATTGCAGTTAGTTTACAAATGAACGTGGTCAATTGAATTGGGAAATGAGTAATCCATTTTCCAGATTGTGCATCACACTGGAAGAACTAGACTCAGGTGTGCCGAAATGATGATCACTTAAACTAGTTAACCTGTCGCACAATTTCCACACAACAGTGCGACAGGATTCCAGGCACTTCCGTAGGATTGATAAGTAACTCTTTCTAAAGGCGTAATGCCAGGTAAATTCCTGCTTGATCATTGAAGAAACAACATGACGAACAAATTTCTTCGATAATTCACCGTAGAATCAGTAAAATTATGTGAAATGTCGGGACGAGGGTATATGGAATACGCATACAGACAAGCTGAAATGGCCACCGGTCATAATTCTAGAAACTTACCTTGACTTAAGTCAACAGAAAGTGTGCGTGAAGGTGCAGTTGACCGACCGAATTCTGGGGAGATGCACACATGCTTACGATACCAGCCGGGGCGATTTTTATCTAATATAACTATAAAGCTCAATCGAACTTTTTGGGTGAACAGATAAAGTAATTTCTTAGCCCGACAACAGTCACTGTGGTGGTGTTGCCTGATCACTTTGGTATGCCCGACTGAAATGCCGTAAACTATGAGGAACGCCTGATTGGCCTCCATCTAATGCTTTTAAGCGTGAACGTAAAGATCACCAGGAATTTTGTGTGCACTTTGTTCTTCAACCAGTTTTACAAGCCACTCCGTCCATTCTCATGCAAGTAATCTATATAATTGTATCGGCCCGATAATGAATGATTGAAAACATATGACCGTCACGTTGTTCATACGATTTCCAAGGACGAAGGAAAATAAAATCTTCCCGTCGGAACAAAATACCGATGGCTACTTCTTGAAAATTTGATGTTTACCAAAGGAAGTAGCCGGTATAAAAAATAACAAACCCAGCTATTGACTTACGAATAAAATTATCTATACAGAAGAAATTTATCGCGAATCCTTTGAAACTGCTAGGGCTAACAGTAAGGCACGGAGTAAGTTTACGAGGTTGAAAGATAGATGTTCAAGAGCATTCACATTGGGTTAACAGAAAGTGTTTGCGGACTGTGAATCTTTGTCGTTGTCTGTATAATTATCATAACAGCCATGAGATTAGCCAGAAGGCACTGTGGCTCGAGCTGCCGCTCACCTTGGCAGTGACGTGGAATGACTCAGATGAAGAAACCTCAGTAAAAATATTTGAAGAATAATAAAAGAAGACTAAGTAGAAGAATTAGACGTGACATGAATGCCGACTATAGCACACCGCCAGATCAGAGAGCGTTTCAGTCCAGTGATCTTAATGATCGCAAGGACCATAACGAGGCAGAAGACGCCTACTCACTCTGCTCATTGATAAAGTCACGTTGTTGCCTGATTACCACACGGTAGTATCCAACTGATGGTGATTTCAGTGTACAATGCCCAGCACGGCAAACGCTCAGCTGGCATACGAATTACGTGACCCGACCACCGCAGGCCAGGCAACGTGAATGCAATCGAGTGACTGATTGCACGCCCGAACGTTCCGGAATATGTGCCATAGATAAGGCCGTTTTGTTCATGTGGACCGTAAAGAAAATGAACCAGTAGTGAACTATCGGACTGATTAGACTATCGATAGTTTGGCCTCACTTATTGAGTGTGTTATTAGTGCACCTAGCAAGAAACATTCATCTATCTTGCATTACTCGGTCCGCTACTAACGATCCTCCAACACCACTTGTGCGCACACATTCAGTAACTAGTATAATCCACTTTACATGCGAATCTCACGCTGCGACCCTAGTTGAAGCACACATCAAGCCGTTTGCACTTTACCGCGTTCCAAAGTAGTACTTCAATCGCTAAACCTTCCAAGTTGTTGGGTAATATATTTGTTCTGACTTAAATAGCTTACTTAAACCCTCAGAGTGTGATACGCTGTGAAGTCCTCAAATGGTTTACCGAAAAAGAATCACCAACATAAATCCCAATTTATTCTCTAACCTTCACTCCACTTAAATTTCGGATGCCAATGAAACTTTTATTAACGATTATGTATTGTGCTACATTGCGTTTAGCTGAAAAATCATACAAAAGGTTGACACAACAACGACGTTTGCACTGATTGAATTAGATTTTATTATTCAAGATAAACCCGTTCTTACGAACCATGACTATTTACTCAGAAGGTTAACGATCCGCACTAAAACTAACGGATAAAATATATTCAAAAACACAAGAAAGCGAACAAACGTATTTTCGTTTATCCACCATCAGGTTAAATACGGAGCGTTCGTATGGAACAATTTTGTCAAAACGATGCGAACAAATCAAGTAATGAGTTCAAATAAATGTAACCATATTACAGATACAAACGGAGACAGTGCTTTAACGTAGTTAGGTCACTGTTGTGACGTAAATGGAACGGTTTATTTCTGATCGGGCATGATTTAGATGGTAAGCCGTGGCAACCTAAAGGACTAAACAAGGTGCCTCGGTAAATTAGATGAGAACAAGGGGGCTGATTGACGGTATGAAACGAATCAACAAGGTGTGCGACAGTCGCTCTACTAACTATCTTATTATCTTCACTACTGGTTCAGACTAGGTGTTGTTTATGGATAGATCCAGATAAAAATCGGGCCGTGCAGACGATAAGTAACTATTATCTGGAGATGTTGGTTTGATTACCTTCAGACATTACGCCAATCAGTTAGGAGAGGGTAGTTGTATCTATTGACCGAGGATTAGTCGATGCAGCCGGTTTGATCCATCGAAAATTCGAAATAGTTCGAACAGTTTGAACAAAGCAGTTAGAACACGATAACTGGTAGATGCAAGCATTTTGTATTGATGAGTCAATACTAAGTTTACAATCACAGATGATTTTTTTATAGCAAGAGACTAGAGGAGTGGATAATCAATAGGCGGGTTATGATAGACCATTAAGTCCAGAAAAGGGTCAAATTCACAAACAATCGTTTCTGAACACAGACAGCTGGCTTCAGTCGGTTGATTGTGACTGCTCCAGTAAACCATAAGAATCTTGAGTTAGAATGTCGTACTATTATTTCGATTGTACAAAACGGGTTGATAACATGACCAGTGGTCAGGGCATGTCTAGCAGTTGAGAAAAATTGCTGTTTACTTGTTTCGGCAACAGTATTGCCCTCTGATTAAGCGGATTTCTGCACTCATTTTGGTAAATGTTCCTTCACTTTGGAGCTCAGGCATCTCTCGGTTCTGTCTATGTAACTTTTGTCGCAGTTACTTATAATTGTAAGGTAACACAGATAGAGTGATCTCCTTTGATTAATGGCACTGGTAACTTCTGAGTTGCAGCGATTATACGGAGTTTAGGTGCACTGAACGCTCGCTTAATCGATTTCTTCAACCGTTGTGTTGTTTGATGCATGATCCATTCACCCTTAAAATACAGCTCTATGTAAACCTCCATTTTCTTTATTGTGACCACCTGTTCTTGTGGTATTTCTTGTCTATTGTGCCTGCCTATGAACTTTCTGGGGTTAACCATTTGATTGTAGAACAGAAGTAATCAGGTTTAGCTCTTCCGCAAGAGTATCGTGCGAACATATTCGCCTGGCCCGTGTGAATACAGTATTCACTGGTGTTCGTTTATGTTGGACCGGCGTGAAGCTGCCAAAGTATACGTATTGACCGGATCACGTAGATTTCCTATAGGCAGATCTTTTAACAGAGGCGTTTTCTCGAAAGTTGCCTACAGTTACCTTGGCTGACGAGGGACATCAAAATGGATAACGCCTGTATGTCTTTCACTTGAAAGAATGTTATAAAACATAGCTTTAAATTGACTAGATTCATTCGTCTCAGGATCATTCCGTGAACTATTCACTCAATGGAATGCCGAAATAATTCACAGCAACTTCAGTAACATAACAGGCGTAAGCAGCATAAAAACAATAGTATCCTCAATCTTGTTATTTCAAGATAGTGAAGATCTAAAATAGACGCAAGCTTGTAATGTTCACCAGAATCAGGTGAGTTTCAGTTTGGTTGGGTACAGCGTTCACAAACGGAATTGTGACTGATTTTTAAGGGTATAGAGAATTTTCACTGATTTGAACAATCAGTGGTTTCCACTGTTCTTGAGTATGGTGAAAGCCCATGTGAATCAACCACCAAATCTCCACAACTCCGCTTACGAAACTGGCTGTCGGTGGTGGCTATGCAATTTTGGTTGTAGCGTCATGTAACAAAGCAGACAATGTGGGAATGCTTCCAATTATGGATGAAATGGGTGATTTGTACCTCTCAGTGGATGTAGGCAGTTTCACAACAAACGAGGTGCTTCTAATTGCTGCTATCCAAAGCAACGGGCTGATTTCTTTTGTTTATCAGTAAGCTGTCAGTCTTTTGTTTTTACTTTATTAGCAATGTTTTGCTAAACGTTCCCTCTTCGTTCTCGTCACTATTGCCAGGAGGCGGATGAATCAAAGACAACGGAAAAGCCTTTAACCAAGGTCTATTTCTAGGTTGATGAAGTGAAGCTCGCTACGTTACGTTGGTGATTCGTTCATGTTATCTCACAGAGAACCGGAGGTTGAACTTTCCCCATAATTTAAACTGGAGATTATTCAACAAGTGGTACATGTTACCGCAGTTCGGCTTGCCAGTGACCGACACACTGCAATAACGTTATTTCAAAATATTGACTAATTCCTACTATCCATAATGGATATGATGCTGTCGACATACTACTTACGAAATTTCACGCTTACTCAAGTAAACTCTGCTACTTGGTTAATTACTGACATGTCCTCGGGTTAGGTGATCACCACATCTTGGTTTGAAACTCATAAAAGACTGTGCGCATATTAACGTAATGTGCTTCAAAAATCGTCAGACAGGGGTATACAAACATAATAGATACTAATGTAGGCGCAGAGGGTCAGCGGTTTCATTTTGGAGGACAGCTGCGGAGACCATTCCACGATAAAAAATATTCATTCTTGAATATGACTGCTCTACCTATACTCCTGGATTTTTTCTACAGAGTATGATGTGGTGACAAGCCTTTAAAAATGTTTATGGTTGAGAGAATCGCTCAATAAAATATTAGGATTATTGGCATAATGTGTGCGCTTTGAATGATCCGTTTATCACATTAGTTTCAGTGCACACGGACTTGTGAGCGCAATGCAATCATAGATTTAAATATGCAATTGTGTGTATTGTGTATCCCTTCCTGTTGACTTGTACCTCATAACGTTACACGCCCTATATACATACTTCCGATACGTTTACGACATAATATTTGCTTATGTGAAGAAATGGCGTTTAGTGAGTAGAGTCAGCAGTGAGATCTTACAGAGCTTCAGGAATACATAAATCTGGTCGGTTTTGAGATAACCGGATGCCAGAAAATGTGATTCTACAAGGCGCATAACCTACTGTTTTTGTCAACCGTCTCGTTAAGAAACATCAACCTTTTGGTTTACTGACAGTATGGATTTGAGACCATCGTGTTGTAAGTAAACATTCGGCCTCATTTCGCATACGATTCCTATAAACTCTCCAGGTACATGAGATAAAGTAGTCAGTTGGTTTAGGACGCTGTTGATGATTGTAAAGCAAACGAACTAAAAATTAAACGGTTTCGGAAAACTTGTCACAGATAATTACTGTCTGCCTAGAAGTGACGGAGAACAAATGAGCAAAACTATAAATTAACTGGACCAATAGATATTTACACTGCAGAAGTTCCACTAAACATTATTAACATTGTTATAGTGACGACAACGTGAAAAATGACACTTTTTATAATGCGTTATGTCATCCGTTTTCAAGAATAACGCAGGCCAAAAGTAAATCATAGTACTCGAAACGAAACTCTTTTGAATCCCGTCCCAATTAACAAAGTGCCTAAATTCGCAATCTGTTGTCGCTTGTGGTTAACCGAGGTAGCGAAGCGAACAGTTTCCAACCAACCAGCATCAATTCGGCATCGATTAACCACTCGTGCATCTCTCTGCTGTAACCGTTGGCTCAGTAGTCGAATCGGATCAATGAGTTATTTTTAGCCAACATTTACTTGTACGTCCGCACCAACTCTGAAAGTTCTAGGAGGAGTGGGTAACCTGCTAAGTAAACAGTATTCAACTTAGTATTTACCTGTTTTCTTAATTGTAAACAACGCAATCGAACAACGCAGATAATACTGGTGATGTTCCCACTGTGGTCGAGATTTTGTGATTCTGATGTTGGGGGCAGTGAAAAATGGTAAATTTTTGATATTCTCAACGGGTTGTACAGTGGTTGTTAAAAGGAATACCAGTATGTTCGGTACATTTCTCAAAATAATGAGCAGTGAGAGGAACGACCATAAGTACTCATACTAAGTGTCAGAGCCAAGGTTATATGGATGACTGGATGAACTGTTGGAATACAACGATGCATCTGTTTTGTCTGTGGACAGGCCGTGTGCAACAGGTACGTTCCCATACAACTTATGAACTTGTTAACTGCGTCATTGCTGCAGATCACACCGCCACTGGAATAAGAAAACGGTGATAATTACTACAAATTTGTAAACAGATGAATTGTTTAAATTTGCAGTCAATTTCGGAGTTGCTGCTTGTCTATTGATTTTGGAGAAGTGACTTCAAAAAGTTTTAATTAAAAGCTGAAACAAAGGTTTTACATTGTGTCGAATTCAAAGACTTGCTTAAGTATTACTTGCGGTTATTATGCATTCTCTTTAAGACCGGTAAGATGATGTGGTACACATTCAAGTTCATTAACTGTTACGAAATAATATTCACCTTTGTAGGAGATTGGAGGTGCAACATCGAAATTATAAAACAACCTTAAGTCAACGACCTGCATAACGGGCCCGTTTCCTGCCAAACTCATTCAATTACTACAGTTATTGTGAGACTTGCTTCTCTAGACAAATGTGATGCATTTTAGATTCCATTAGAATCACCTAACCGGGATACAGTCCTTGCGTGTATTGTCTACCGTTCGCATCTGTGTAGATATTCCAATGACTGTGTTCTTCTTATTGCTTTGGATAATTTCCAATGTCTACACACGTGCTTAATACGGTTGATGTTACTACACACATAACCAATTGGACGTAATCATCACACTTTACGGACTCTTGACAACTCATCTTGATGTATCGAACGATCGTCAACTAGCAGACAGGGTAGACTTGAAGCAGCTAACATGGATGGTTTGCAACCTACTACAAGCTGTTGATGATACTGGTTGCTAGTTTCAGCAATCTGTGACAAGTACTTCAGTTCAAAACGTCCAGCAGGCGGATCCTAGCAAACCCAAGAGCAATTTTAGTATGTTTTCCTACGTGCAACCCTAGATATGACGGAGGAAATTCTTTATTAATCAACTGCCTCTTGAGAGAAACCACAGCGTCGTGAGGCTGGTCTTTACGTCGTAACAAATCAGTTTTCGCACGACTGCCTCAAACTTTGTCATACGCAATACTTGCCACATCAGTGGTGTACCCATCGAATCATCCCAATATAAACGCGTGCGCAGCGACTGTTTTTATAGTAATAAATTAAGCTTTTGCCTTCAAAGTTTCGCTACCACGATATTGATCTGCAATTTCATTTTTAAAATGTTTATTACTTGTTTCAAAAAGTACTACGGATTCATAATTACGTTGACTGGCGCGAATTTTTTTAAGCTTCAAATGAAAGAGCGCCTGTTCATATTAACCACGATACATAACTCAACTGAGTTAGTAACGAAATCGATATTGGGATCACGACTGTGATAAAACTGTATGTTAAGAACTGTATGTACCATGTAAATTATATTGGAGTTTTTGCTACGTGAGTAAAATCTGACAACCTATTTATCCAAACGGTTCAAGGAAACGCATACTGTGATGGAACTTCTGAGCCGATCAAGAAGAGTCTTGTTACAATCGACATCACCTTCACGGCGAAATATGGGTCGAGTGGAGTGGACCTAGGTTGGATCAGTCTACTTTGTGATTGAAATGACTTTCAAGTGGAGGTGTGACTGATACAAATGTGGAACGTCTGTGTCGTGTTATTTATCAATCCATGTCAAACTGCATACAAAGGTTTCCTACTATTGTGGATGATGTTCGAGTGCTGGATGTGAATGGCAAGAGTTTTAGCACTGCAACAGTCTGCGGGCTAATAGAAACACTAGAAATTACTTGAGTTTCGTCAAAACCAGCGCTGTGACCCTCTAGCAATGGGGCCAGCAAGAAAGTCAAGTATTCCTTGTGCTTCGTTCAATGTGTAAATGTGATTTATGTTACAACATTCCCAGTCCATTGTTTAATAATCGTAAATTTGGGAATCAGTTTCTCAGTAATCTTTTTTTAGCGCGGTCAGACCAGCTTTTTCATTTTGTTTAAATTGGTAAGGCAACTAGTAGTATGTGACCATTCACATGTGGCCGTGAAAACGGTGCACACTTGTGTAAGCCCAAAGGACCCAGTGAATATACCATACACAGTGGAACCACTCCAAAATAAACCTCCACACTTCCGTTAGTATGGGATGAACAGCGCTCGTGATGTATTACAACTTCCACATTTACACAGACCTTTCATTTGACAGCATTTATGCATCACCATTCACAAAGACAAAAAGCTTGTTGGGAATACAGACCCTGCTCGTCAGCATGAGTGAGGTGCAGGTTACATAATCTAAATTGCTGTCTGTTTATCAACGAAGGAATGGCTCTTTTATTGGTTGACATAGTTCTTTTGTATTGCATGCTCAGCCATATTTTCTCCAATGAAAATACACACCTAAAAGTTGTGTTACTTCTAATTGGTATTTCGCAAGTTGATGTTCCTACTGGTTGTTAAGAATGCTGTTCTTACATGACTAGACAGTCTTACATTCTTCTGTATCCATTTCATCGGTCGATTGAAGCGTAACATGCCATTCCGTTTTCGGACCAGGATTCATTCTTTCTCTGTCTGTTGGGTACAGCGTTGCCTGTACTGATCAGTGTTCAGTGGGTAATACGCATCCTTCTGTTGAATGGTTTTGTGCAGCTGAGCATTCTGCGAGGAAACATGTCTGGATTTTGAAACCTCCGGTCGGATTGACTTCGGCGTTTCGATGTTTGTTTCGATGTGCTCGATTTGGACAAGACACTGCTTTGAAATCGACCTTGTGTAACTTACTTACCTGCGACGTGGTAACCAAGTGAAAATGAGAAACCTAAATTTCCAACCCACAGACGTTAGTAGAGTTGGTGTCTAGCCGGGTTCACTGGCGTGAATGACATCATTGTTTGGCTGACTTATCAATGGAGTAAGAATGGCCAATAAAGCGACGCAGTTACACAGTAATGAGACTGTTACAGAAATATTGATTTAACTCACGGCGTACTAATTGGCTTGCTTCCTGTTACATACTACTTAAATGTCGTGGGTGCATATGTCTTGGAATTGTGAGCCACACCACTTACGGACATTGTCTATTAGATTTTCACTTCGTTTCCCCCGTTCTCGTTTAGAAACATTGAACACTTGTTTTTATATTTAGTTACAACTGATTTTATTTTGTACAGGATCGTATGACAATAAATCAACACTGTTGACAGCAGACTCGTTGTTACAGAGGATTCCGAAGGTATACACAAACATTCCAAGATTAACTCGAAAAAGTGGAACATCATTCATACTTGTAGCATGATTCCGAAGGTATACACAAACATTCCAAGATTAACTCGAAAAAGTGGAACATCATTCATACTTGTAGCATGATATTTTTCAAAAGAGAAACATCACCCACTTATTGAGTTAGTGGTATTTGATTTCAATCAAATTCTCAACTCGTTATCAATGCATAAAGTCACCAGCAAGTTCATTTGTAACTGGGCTGTAAAGACCTGACCTTGCGATCCTCACCTTTATCATCCTTTGAGATGAACGGGAAACTCGAACACTACTCATAAGCGAATGCAGCAAGGCGTTTAAATTTGAAAACTGGTTCCTGCTTCATTTGAGTTCATTGAGGTAGCACTGTTTGAGCTTATGGCATAATTCGTGAGTAGAACTAGACAAAAAGTGATGATTTATATTTCCTAAATCTGTTTCTTAGAATGAGGTGTGCTGCTGTTATTTTTATGTTGTCATATGAAGAATAGCGATATTGGCTTGTGATGAACACAGTATCTGGGCAATGCAAAACATAAAAATCAAAAGATGAGGTCCTAAAACAAACCTGTGAGCAAGTCATAACACCAGTGTGCATGAGTCTGAATGATTCTTTACGCCTGGACCAACAATTTCTCAACCAAGTCATCAATTAGTGCGTTCAGTTTGAGCTGAAGTCTGGTTAGTGAAGGTGTAAGGATACTAAAACTTTCGCCTTGTAATCTGCATAGTTTTTGACGCATGTACCTACCCGTTTAATGTTATGCTGATTTGTACTTCGCTAAGTAGATTAGTTGACAGTTTGCTAACCGGTTTTCGACTTGGGAGACGTCTGAGATGTGACTAATGTTTTCAATTTTCTATAATGCGTTTGCCTTGTGACATCACTGCCTGCTTATCGCGAACCCTTAGATTATTTTTTTAAAGCACATTGGTTCTAAATTGCAAACGGCAGACGGCAGAAAGAACATGTGCAAAAATACCAGGGAATATTTAGTGTGGAGTGTCCATGGACCTTAACTATGTAAACCACAATTATACAACTTGTTCAGCTGGTCCCGAGGCAGATTGTGCAACCCTTACGACAACCGGACGAGATAGGATTGATCAATGTGTGACGTTAGCAACTGCTTACAACTCGGCCAAAGCAAGATCAAATAAAGTATATAGGGCTGTATAGTGTACTTAAATGATGGCTACATAAAGAAATGTAAAACACTTGCAAAGACAACAAAACCTAAATATTCGGCTGGATTAGAACTGCCGGCAGAAACAGCATCCCTGGCGTTCCAAGTGCTTCACCAGCTGAGCTATGAATCTACAAACACATCATATACAGACGTCTGACTCAGTTACTCACCAGGCAGAACTCCAGATTTGTGCAGTTGGAACTCTTCCAACCTATAAAATCAACCATACTACTTTTCAATTAAGAAATTGTAATCTGCTAACAAAACATGAAGAAGGATTAAGAGAACCGTTTTCGTCTACTGCAATATGGTCTGTGCGCCAGCGAGTATGAGAACACAGGTTAGCAGATATCCTTATACTAACGTATTCCGTAATCGTTAACGGCTGATTTTGAATCAGACTGTCAATAGTAGCTGCACGTGATTTGTGTCCAATGAAGCAAGCTGTGTTCACAGAAAACGGAAATGCCAATTTGATATCCAGTGACAGAGAAAGTTATCAACGCTTTCAAGAAAGGCTCATTAGGTAGGTTCATGTTTATCTACAACAGTTTCCACTCTTTATATTAGAGTTTTGTGTACAGTTAAAATTTACGTCGATATCCTATCTGCTTACGTATTAGAGTTATTGCTGCTCCTAATTAGAGCGATGAATTTGCAAATAGTTTATATGTAATGATTTAGTCAACAGTCATAACACAAACTGAGACGTCAGTGAGAGAAACCTTAACACAACTGCGCACCACTGCCAAAGAAGAGAAAGATAGATCCCTGTTTATCAAACCTGCATTCCTGCTTGTTCTCTTCTCAAGTTGGGCGATGTGATTAAGTGGATGCTGCGCTGTGATCACTGCTACATAAACGTTTGACTATAGACCTGCTTCGTGAGCTTCTTTCATAAATGAGTCTGATGGACTTATTTTATTCGGTTGCCAAGCCTTGTAGTACAAGACGAGCGAATATATATTATGGGGACAACAGACAGCTTTTAATTCACTTTGATTAAGATTTGTACGCGTCAATTTTATATTCAGCGGCTCGATTGTTTTCTATGCTATTTTACCCCCATTATATACCTTAGTAGGTACGCATCAGATCATATACAAGGTGAAGTTAATCGAGGAACTTCAGTCAGTCAAGCGTGAAAGCATTTCATGTTTAAATAAAATCATGCTTTAAACATTTCTCCACTCTGTATACCAGTGAGTTTGCCAAAGTTTAAACTTGGTGCCTATTGTAGAATTAACTACATGTTTGGAAGAAGAACAACAAATGAATCTACTGGGGAAAGGAATTTTGATGGCAACATGCGCAGTCGGCGTGCTTTGTGCCATGGGAGCTGCTCTTACTTATCAAGATATTATCGTCGGTAAGTATAAACATCTATCTGACTGCACAAAGCTTTACGTAAACGTTTTTTACGTTCGTTTAGCAACTTCAGATTTTAAACTATTTTACCTAACAAAAGGACAGTATCGGTTTCTTTATTGGGTAAGGTGGATTTTGTCCACTAAAACAGAACTGGCCGGTAGAAAATCAATAAGCAGGTTGGACGAAGTTGCATTTTTGTCTATCCTGGGCTGAAATTAACAATTTACGGTTGGCTCCATAACTAGTGCGCTTCCCAGGCTGTCAGTGAATGGGTTTGGAGAAGTTTCTCAATCCCAGAAGTGTGATGGGCGCCTGTCTATATCTACCCCAGCCGTAACAGTACCAATTATGGTAATAAACTACAACTCCGTCATGTCTGTTAGTCAGGCGTTAACAACTTATCCACAGTGATTTGGTATTCGTAATGTTGATGAGATCCAAAAGTTGAGACTATTGTGCACAACCCCTTTGTTAATCACTAGGACCAAAACGGTCAGACTATTAGCACCAATTGAATCTATGCCTTACTGAAACAACTTCCAGGAAATTTGCTCAACCTACCACACAGTGGGAGTAGTTGGAAACTTTGTTCTTCAGTTTAAGAACTGCACTTAGAATTACGAGCTGGTTGCGTGGGCTTACTGGTGTTTTTTGAAGTTTTAACGGATTGACAGGGGCTAATACATAAAGGAACTAACCGGTATCTATTTACTGATATCAGCAGAAATAAATTCATATAAGTACCATGTAGTAAAGCACAGTATGAAGTTGCATGAAGAAATAGCGTCTGACTACAAACGCAGTGATGCCTTGTTCATCATCGTCATCATCATAGCATGAGTCTGACCAAAAGATACTGTTGCTGGGGCCGCCGCTCACCTCAATGGTGACGTGGAATATCCTAGAAGCAAACGTTACCAAGAAGTTTTAAAAATTAACAAAAGAAGACTGAATGGAAGAACTAGGAATGGTATAGATACAGGTATGCCATTGTCTGTGACACACTGCCATCTCGGATCATCATCATCATCATAGACAGCAATACATCAGTGGTTCACACTGATGTTCACACTGTGGGGTGAGTTATAAACGACTGGCCAAATGGTTGGTCGACTTTTTCATGACCAATCGGAACACCACTGAAGAAATGAGTGCCGTATTTGTTCATTTCTTAAGCGCCAGGGTGGTATATTTCGTACAATGCGTTTGGTGACAATCTCAGGTTGAACGAAACTGAGAAAGACCTGTTGATGTAACCGGGGTTCCATCCAGCACGCTTGTGCTATCGCTAGTTCTGAATTAATCATTATCACCTTCCTTCTCTTCTCAATAAGAGATAAGAACGAATTAGTTGGTGGGCATACGTGGTGAATAGCAAAAGTCATGAAATTCTAAGTTCACTTCCGGCGAATTCTAATGAATTATCCCTCAGCATTTCTGCGTCACTTTTGTTGATGTGAAGGACGTTTATCTATAGACCAATGGGTTCGTAGTTCAAACAGTTCGGCTAAAGTAATTATCAGTTCAGTTTTCCCCATAAAGCTTGAAAATTGCATAACATGTAATTACCAGTCATGTCTAGAGAAAAAAGGTTGCGACCAGTTCATATGATGCACTTCCAATGAACAATTTTACACGGGAAAAAAACCGTGCATTGTACTCCAGGGAAATCAGTCAATGACATCTTATTCAAACCGATACAAAATCAGCTTCTACTGAAATTTCGATTACTTCACCCTGATCACAACGTGTGATGTGTTGCTTAGAGAAATGAATCATGGTGGTTTTGATAACCCTTTGTGTAAAGCGTACGCTACGGAGTGCAATACAGATAACTGTAAGATTTATTACAATCCGTTGAGTTGTTTGTTCCGTTGCCGTGTGGTTCTATTGAAAAACGCGGACTTTTCATTTCGGGATAATACTGTTATAAGATTAATTTTACGTCATCTTTTGGGTTGGGACCAACCCGATATTAGAAATCCTCCCCAGTTTGTTGATAGGTAGATATTCTATGGGAAGGTATGAAACTCAATTAGGGAAATTATATAAAACGGAAAATCGAAGGTTGTGATACAGATATGCAATCCTGCTCACATTCTTCTTTAGCTTGACGGCAGTAGACCAAAACTCAAGTCTTTCAGTGCACTAAAGTAGCAGTCCTACAACCTCAGCACAGTTACTTACAGCAAAAGTTACAATGGCTTCTACTTAGTATTGGGACCGTGGTAACGTCGAAAAGAATGGAACATCCACCCACACCTTTCTTCATCTGTCAAACCTCACAATCTTTGCGGACCGCACTCTGGTAATCACGTCGGCTACAGTGACATCACAGGAAGGCGGCTGAAGTTCCTCTGCTCAGACCACGCTCCAGAATGTGTAAGGAAGCGGATACCGAAAATAACAGTCGATACTCAAGAGTTTATACAGCAAACCGTCTGTAAACCTGATCGTTCGTTGTTTCATAGTAACCCATTACCTGATACATACGGCTTAAATATGTATGGCCGCTTAAGTAATTGAGACCTTTCATTCATCTATATTAGGAAGGACTGCTGTAAAAAGCGTACTATTCACCCTCCGTAGCCTGGCTATTACAGACTGAAGAACTGCATAACTGATACCAACTACGAATCCTGTTTTCTGTGTAGAAATATACTATTCCACTTACTCGGTTTGTAGTGTACGGATGAACCAAAATCATCCGTTATGTTGTTCGCTTCGCTCCGGGACAATGTACCTGAACAATAAATTATTGTTACTGGGTATGCTTAGTTGCAGCCCCATACTGTAGACCAACATGGTTTTCGTTAAACTCCTCCACTGCCAATCATTCGTTGGTTATGTGGTTGTTCCTGATATCTCATTTGTATTGTTCCATTTTCAGCTAAATCAAAAACGCCCATCGAGAATGCCACAACCGCTTGCATTTTCATAAGTTTGATACTTTTTGGCATCGCCATAATATGTGTGCTTCAAAGCCTTTGTTGCTTCTGCAGCAACCGAGTGCTTGGACTCTTCATAAGTCTGTTTACGGGCACAGCAAGTGAGTTAGTTATTTCATGTTTTTCTTAAGAAGAATAATTTGATGAAAACATCATTTATTTAATGTAGGCATGTTCAGATTAATTCTGTTTTTAGGTTCCGAAGGTTTCAACTTCGTTGCTCCAATAAATGCGGACAGAGAGTTCGACGCATTAAAAACCGCTGTGTAATAGAAACTTCCGAATTTTCTTATGATGATAACCAACTGGCTGTCTTCTATTGTCATCAATCTTCTGATTAGTAAAATTTTGCTCGAACCAGGAGTTATACAGTATTTACTCGCAAACATGCAGATAAATAGTTTTTCGCATACCTCATACACACTCTCCCTGTAAAAGGTCACATGTTAATTGAGCGACTGTAATTAAGGGGCAATGGCAATCTATTAGGATCCAATGGTGTTCGTTTAAGAACCAGTGATGTTCTCAAGCGTCTGAAATGATCAGATAAGAGCCAGTATCAGCTACCTAATTATCACTGAAAATGGCTTTGGTGGTACTAATTCAAAACCCTGTAGCGGCCGTCTATCTTCCGAGTATTTTAAGAAACACCTCAAATGCGATGGTAACGTAAAAGCGTGAATGCGTTAACTAAGTGCAAACAATTTTTGCTAGTAAGAACATATTTAAGCATCGTATGATGCTTGAACACGACAGTATGAAAAACGTGGAGCGCGAGAAGAATTTATATACCTTTGTTGTGCGAACATAAACAATTGCGAATGATCAGAAATTCAAAAATAGTGTGTAAGATGCATTTCAGAAGCATAAAGCCTTGTTTTTGTGCACCGCGACATCTTGGTAATTGATGATCCATACTGTCGCAGTCTTGGCCGATGGTGTGGTGGGCTTCTCACTTCCGTCAGTCCGTTTTTTAAACGTTAGCACAGAAGTCTCCCCTATACATGCAAATTCCATATTCTATTTTCTGAAGCCAAAAACAATGTACTTCGCAAAGCTAAAAGTTTTATTCACATGTATGCTTCAACTCGGAAGTTTACATCAGCCTGAATAGATCCCTAGGTATTCCTCTTTTATTGTCTTACATACCAAGTTATTTTCGGACAAAAAATTCGTTACCAATGGAAGTTAAGGAATTAAAATTGTTCCGAGTTGAAAAAATAGGGACGTGATAGCTTGGGGTTGAGATCATGCTGATTCTTCAAACTCACCTCCAGATCAACATTCTGCGACCAGCCTCTTCGTTCTTTGGTGTTGGGGAATCCCTTTTTCCACCCAAAACCACATCCTTCCTGGAGAAAACGATTATATTTAGCCACAATAAACGGAAATACAGCGAACAGTCGCAATTTTTACCTGTTCGACCTTTATTGTGCTATGCTGATTGGTGAGTTAGTGATCTTGACTACTATTTTTGGTGGCTGTCCCTCGATTTTCCGATTCAGAGATGTTCACAGGTCGCCAAGCATCACATAAATATCTTTTAATTTCCCCATTGTCACGCACGTTGTTGGGGCAGAACAAAGTTACTTAATGCATTCGTCTTTTAATTTGTTTTACGAGCAATTAACGGAGACAATCGCGTTATTCTTGGGACCAATATGTTACGTGGTTGTAAACTGGAGAGCAATTAGGTGACAAAATTGACCTTCTGAGGTGCCCAGTCGGTGACGGGAGAATATCGTAACTGTTGGACCTCTCAGTTGTCAGCTCATTGCCGTCTAAGTCACAACAGCGTGTCGTGATTATGTGACTGATTACTTTTGATTCCACTCACTTAACAACCACGAATAGTTGAACAAAGCAGTAAGAAGATGATTATATAAAATGTATCAATATTCCGGAATCACGTATGCTCGTTGTCGTAATGGATTCCGTAATGAAAATCCAGAGATTTAATCATCTATAACTGAAGTGCTTTATCAAACAACCACTCGTCTAGCATATTTCGCCGCATTTAATCAAGGCGAGCTGATTACTAGGAGGATAATGTTTGAAATAGTGAACTTTTTGTAGACCATATTTTTGCCACATCTAGGTGTGAAGAAGTGTTAGCATTTTCACGACTGTTGCGTATTCCGGAACGCTCGGGATGCGCGATCAGTTGGTCATCTAATCACGGTACACAGCCTGCGATGGTTGGGTCACGTACTCCGTATGTCACCTAATCGTTTACCGTACCGGGCATTATATGCTGAGGCCACCAACAGTTGGGTAAAACCGCGTGGTGGTCAAGCAACAACGTGGTCACAATATATGAAGACCTTGACTGCTCCATTGAGCAAAGTGCGTCGCTATTGCCTGCCTGGATGGGGTTCTCGTGATCACTACAACCGCTGGT
>JTDE01021522.1:0-25051 GCA_014338405.1 Paragonimus skrjabini miyazakii | reverse complement strand
TTCTTTTCGAAAGGGGCCGACTGGAAAGTCTATGGGAATGCGACAGCTGCGATCAATTGTGGGTGATGTTCAATCTATATGAAAATCAAAATCCCCTACTACTCACCAGTAAAACTGTATATAAGTGATAATATGCTGATTGGCTTTAAGATGCACCTAGTGAGTCAGACCGACTCTAATTTATGACACCTAGTTACCCGAGCGATGCGAGTAGTCAGTCGACAGAAGTGGAGTGAATTAAATGACCACGAGGCTATATCATGAAACGCCTTCGAATGTCATTGTTTGATCGGCCTCAGTTGGTGATTATGAACAGTAGGTGTGAACCTGTTTAGTCAATGAAAAGGATGCATAGTAGAAATAAGTAACGTCTGTCAAACAAAAAGGCAACTGGGTTTACTTTGACGTACACCTTGAAGTAGTTGACTACATAGGTATACACAATTAGTTTGATCATGCAAACAATTACATTGGTTTATAACTATATCAAATCCGATCACATTTCGTAAAGCATATATCTACTCATGATCAATCAGTTAATTATAAACCTGGCCAGGTATGTTCAATATGCCAGGAATGAATTACGATTAGTGGGTTAATTCGTAGTTAGAGCACATGAATGCGTATCGTTTTATTGGCACTTTAGCAAATGTTTTCACGAAAACACACCTACGTCCTAATTTACACCATCTTTTATGTAAATTTACTGGTGAATGACCTTCGTTCTTAACTGCCGTACAATTATAACATAAAAAACCTTTACAAAATAAAAGTGTCGAAGTGAAATCACAAAGCAATTGCGCGAGACGAGCCACGGAGTCTTTGGTACTAGTGCATTTTAAATCATTTATTGCAATAGAACGAAAGGACGTACACGGTTCGCTGGAGTTGTTGCCACAAACCCGGTGTTGTGAGTACAAAAACAAATGTATATCCGTTCGTCCCTTCCACGGAAATGTCGCCCCATTCCCCAAAACTGCCATGGTTCTTCAACGTTTTCATCCTTCCTATCATGTATCCCTCTAACAGCTCTGGTTTCTAATCCAACTTAAAAGTACTTATCAACATTCTCTCCACCCCTCGTTCAACTGTTTTTGACCATTTGACCTCTTCTTATCAACTTCTTGTTACGTCGTCTGAAAGCCTGTTCTAGAATGTCAGTTATTCTGACCTCACTTGTCATGCTCGTATTCTACCCCACTTTTACCTTACCTGCGCGCTGTACATTGATTGCACTAATTTTGCTTTAGTAGAAAATGAGATATGAACGAGGTATCCGTGTACATGACATCTTATGCTACAGTGCTGGCGCTTTTTAAGTTTACATCAGAAAACCAATGCCACAAAAAATTGACTTTACATTAGGCTTTTGCTCAGAACCACACATTCAGCATCGTGCCACTAACATCATGTATACAAATACTGAAGTTTTGAAGGTCTTGTGTTTCTACCTCTCTCTCTTCACAGGCAATACGGTTGCACAGCAGGATCATCCACGCGACTGAACTAGATTAGCCAATAAATCTCCTTGTTTTCTCAGTCCAACTATGTGTATCATGGAAACTCGACACTTGGGATTCGCAAAACTCACTCTTTTCTAAAATTCCATACTCGAACTATACTGCGATGGGATTGAAGAATAAACCTGCCGAATTATATTTTCATTTTGTCCAACGCATTTTGCCTTTTTAACGGCGAAAACGACATTAAGTGGCGCATGCGGTTGTGAAGTATAAATGACGTGACCAGAAAGTGCACTTAGAATGCGAAGAAGTGCTGTGGAGTTGCGTGTTTCAGCCAACCGACGGGTTGACTTTAATTGCCAGATAGAAATTGCACCGATTTCCAGATCAGTGAGATTTTCGAGTATGGTAACTGCGCTCAAAGAAGGTGTTCTATTTATTCAAGTGGCCTGGATGACAAGCTTAAAGCTCACAGTTTGAAGACTGGCCAAAGTCAATCCGACAATTGAAGCGTTTTAACAATTCAAATACAATCTGATTACTTACCAACAGTCCACGAATAAGATGCAGTTAACAGAAACAGTAATTGTGGACCGCTTGTTTTATAGCGAATGGTCTTCAATCAAAAACACAATGGAATAAAGTCATTTCAGAAACTTTTCGGAAAACTAATGTCACACTTCGTCAAGTATACTACATTCCACTATTCCATATCGTTACTAGCAT
Organism: Paragonimus skrjabini miyazakii; assembly: GCA_014338405.1. Classification (NCBI taxonomy): domain Eukaryota; kingdom Metazoa; phylum Platyhelminthes; class Trematoda; order Plagiorchiida; family Troglotrematidae; genus Paragonimus; species Paragonimus skrjabini miyazakii. The sequence continues at coordinate 22,862 of JTDE01021522.1, read as the reverse complement.
GTGACCAAACGATAGATATTTTACGTCGATCCACACTACTGATTAAGGCGTTGCCAAAATCAGTACTTTACTGATGGCGTATTTTTAGGAGAATTTCTTGCGGCAGAACGGATTAGATAAAGGCCGTACTGAAAAAATGAGTTAAAATGTAACTTGACGTTTGCCATCGTCCTGGTACTGTAACACATGTAAATGACAACCATTTTTGCGTTGATGATACTCGGTATCCTTTTAACAATTAACAAGTCAAAACAACCTAACCAGTTGAATCGCAACCAGAAGTAGTAATTCCTTCAAGGGTGATTATTAGCACATGCGTAATACTAAAAGCTTATGTAAACGATTAATACGGGTAAAAATTGTAAAACAGTTTAAAAACTGGTCATAATTTTACACGACTTTAAGTACAAGGTTGATAAGGTCCAGGTTTCATATAGTACCCTTTTCGAAGCCAAATCAGGTCAGCTACAGGGCTGTTCTAAGTGACTGTGGAGATTGCTTCTTAAACCCTGTTTCACTAACCAGACAAATGATCGCCTCTACACAATCCCTCTGCAATACCGTGCATGAAGTAACACATTCACACGCCGAGTTTACCTTGCAACCAAACGCCCAAAGAACTAACCGGTTGTACAATCTGGACTGATAGGTAACTATCGGCAAACCATTTAAAAAAAGAACAGATCTGACTTTAACCCCGCTAGTTTTGGGTGATAATGGTTATTTCTGAAAACGAATGCCATGGTCTGTTGGAGCTCACACATTTTACAACCATGCCTCAAATTAACATCGTATAAATAAACTTCTATGTAATGAGCGTCCTGGTTGTTACCTGATGATCATTGCGAAATTCCCCCCCCAAACACATTCAACAAATCTTATGGTTGTGCATTTTTATTTCCTTATGGGATAAAAATGTGGCTCGGAAGAAAAGACTTACTAGGTGACAGCCACAGAATTGTCCTCACTGTGTTCAAGCTGATAAATAAATCCATTATCTCATAAGGTTGACTGATAAAGATAAAACCATATATGTGTCATGAGAACTTTAGAGACATTCATTAATTCCTTCTTCCCCAGTTATGATGAGGTACCTGAATCAATACCCAACAGATTAATAACTTTCTCTTCGTACGTCAATCACGGTTACCTGCATACGAAGAAGTCAGCTCATTTAAGAGAGTGGTCTTCTTTTAGTGCTTCCGAGATCATGTGAATTTTACATACACTACAGTCTTGACAATTGTGGGAATTTACTTATGATCAAACGTGATTCAACTCTTAAACCTTGGTTACGCAAAAAATGCTAACAATTTTTTATCAGTGAGAGTTCAGATAAACGGTGTTTGATAAAATGATTCTAGTTATAAAATAAGAAAATATATAATAAACTCTCGTTTTGTGGGTTTTTAAATAATACAAAGCTCACTTCGCTGTTGTGGTTATGTTATAATAACTAACTCAACCCTTTATTTTGGTAACACGTAAACATTTTCGTTTTATTAATAAAATACAGTAATTTTTTGTGCCTGATGTAATAGTTAACTGTAGGTAACGGTGTCATACTACTGCATCTTTTTTAATCCGTAGACCGTTTGTCATTAGTCTAACATGGTTTTGCTTAGAAGCACTCCCGTACTAAAAATATAAGGTCATCTAATCTCACGCGGAAGATTTGACAGTAACACCTCACAGAACACCCGCTTTCCATTCTAACAGCATTTAGTCATTACACATCATGAGAGTTAAAATTTATTGAAATTAGCTTATTTTTAACGGATTTTTGATGAAAATTGAGAATAACTTCAGACCTGATCATAAAGTCTGTTTGGGTTGTGGTCTACCGAAAGAAGCTAGTAATTCTTCTGCTTCGCTTTGAAATCTCAGTCAACGGGTTGAGTACTTTCGAAATGGATGAAATAACATGGATTGGACTAGGGTGACTACGTTCTGGTCTTGAGACATCTTTGCACTATTTTGTGGAACTAAAGAATCCAATATAGGTCGAACAACATAACCACTATCCGAACAAATCAGGGGCACAATCAAATGCAGTTAACTACAGGATCAATAAAAGCTTGTTCGCTTACATTCGCCACACATCTGTCTAAACCAAACCATTCAGTCGGTCTATCTGATTCACTTAAACTGATCTACCGAGTACGTGGGGTGCAGTCGAAGTAGGTCAGTGGTCGTTTATCAGCAACTGAGGAGGTCACTGCAATTCATTTCCATTGTGCGCCCAAAAACTTCTTGCCAAAACATTGAACACCCCTTAACTGGTTATCTATACTTCAGACGGATTCACCGCGTAGGCTTGCTGAATTGTTTGCCAACTTTTACAATCTGCGGGATCGAAGTCATGTGATTAAACCTTCTGACTCGGAACAGGTTGGCAGTAACCTCTACTATCATCCAATCCATTGATGTACTATCTGCCATTCCTAACGGACCCAAATAAATGTGTTGTAGTTAGCCTGATAATGAGTAAACATTAGGCGTGTTTCTAAGCTTTTCTTTTCACTGTATACTTTTCGAACAAATATACGCCAGAGATTCTCGACAGGACTTGGATTTTAATTACAAGCTGACCTGTCTGACATGTTTGCTCAAAGATGGATGAGCTGCACTATCACAACACAAACCATACGCTTTTAACTTTGTTTTGATTGGTGATTATCTAACCCTTTGTATACAGCAAGATAAATGGCAACCAAAGTATATACATACGGATTGGATTTTTATCCATCATCGATAGTGTCCAATCTGTTCGCATGCTGTTTGAAATGTGTCTCAATCAGACACAGGTCTCGCTCCGCTGCAATTCAGATGAAGGACATCTCATAATTTTTAATGGTTGTCCTAGCACCGACTCAACGCACCAGGCACATCAGGACTATTTTTCACACTACTGTGGTCCATAAATCGAAACTTATGAATCTATGAACCCTGAGTTTATACCTAACTGCACTGCAGTTGATTAGAATAAACTTCCCCCATCAGATACTTCAGCTGTATGCAATTATATTGATTTTTGCATGATCTATAGGACGATGTTCAACGCAGACGTAAATTTCAATTCTAATTATTGGAAATAATCAGAAAACAATGCATGGGTTCTGTTTAGGTACAGGTAGGGGTCATCGTATCCTACCATTTTCCAGTTGTGACGATAAACCTTTCAAATGTTGGCTGATGGCGCGTCTTGGCCCATGTAGTTGCATGACAATCTCTCATATAATCGAGTTAACTTGCTTAAAAGCCGGAAGAGGGTCTTATTTCAACTAACTAAACGTTTTATCTCGCGATCTGCCAGATTTATAAATACCCTACCTTTACCAACTTCAGTCATATGGGTCCAAGTTACCGATAAATCCCAACGGTACCTATACCACACATGTGCACATTTTTTGGATAAAAGATGTTTTTGCCGTACAACGGTTTACGTGATTCGTTCGGACCTAGTTAACATTGCCACATTGTTACGGTTATTTTTGCGACTATATTGGCTACTCAGGAGTGGGTCTTTATCGGGTGATTTTCTTCCCTATAACGTATAGTTACTTAAGATAAGCACAGACAATTGATGCTACGAGACACTATAGCAGACGTAAAGTTGTGACAATTTTGAGGGTGTATGCTGTGTATATATGTAGGCAAAACGGAAAACAAATCAAGAAACTACTATAGGGTTCTTCGGACTACCAGTTAAAATGTTAGCAATTTGTGTTATCCGAAAATTCATCGATTGACGGCAAGTTGCTGAAGCTGATCGTTATATTCAATGAACCAATCTTGCTTAGTGAAAGCACACATCAATCGTATTTGTCTGCTCAACTGAGGCTTCCTTCTATCAAAAGACCGCTTGGTGAAAGTGGTCTAATATGTACTCTAACAGTAGGTGGTGTATGCATAAAAAATGTAGTCCTAAATGATGTAGAAAAGGAGACCGTGGAAGAGAAAACAATGGGAAGATAACAATAATACCGTGCAAATTTTATGCAACAGGTTATAAAGCTGTTGCCAGGTTCCATAGATTGTTTAGTATTCAATTCACAATTTTCGAATGGGCAACGTAAAGTACAAATAAGACTGGTATTTGGGTGTGTTTAGCAATCTTCAAATTTGGATCGCTTAAAGATTGAGAACAGCTCTCTTTAGTGGAGTATGTTGGCATGTTTCTTCAAATTATGTATTATTGTCAGTACAGTTATTCTCATTTCGGTTACTAGACATCCACTGTTCTAAGTAACTATCCGTGAGTAAGCCTTTAGGTAGTGGCTTATTGGAAATGGTTAATACGCTTTCTAAACTTTGCTTGCTCTGGTACGTTTGGTTGTTTCATACTTACTTGTATATAACTTATTACGGTATTCTCTAGCATTACATGAGTGAATTATCCACTACAGTGTTAATCACTTTTGCTCGTTTTCTGTGAGAAAGCTTTGATTACTGGTGAAAACACTGGAATCCGGCTGCTTGATAGTGAAAATCATTTATATTATCCGCAGCCTCCGCATTCGGATCGTTGCTTCAGTCGGCTCCTTTCAAAAAAAAGGTAGAAATGACAAAGGGTTTTGATGCAAACTTTCAGGAAGTCCTTAGTCATGGCACAACATTTTGTGTTTAGCAAGGTTGTTATCCTAAAGTGTGGGAATTCATTTTTTACACAATTCACTTGCAGACAAATTGAAGGTGCCAAATTGAATTGGGACTCCTGATATGAATAACGCAAAACCACGATTGAGGTATAGATGGATGGCATGTTCTTAAAATAATATATTAGGGCTAATCCTATTGATATTTCATTAAACATATGACTGGAATGTAGCAGCTCCTGCCACATTTCAGTTGCTGGAACATTAAGAAGAAGCCCGGATGTCGCCAGAAATCTGTTGATTTAGAACAATTTTCATCAAAAGGAAAGTGTGGCAACAAGTCAAATGTAAGCATTTTAAAAGCTCGTTTTGATTATTGTGGTTAAGCGTTTATCTGCTTTCACTTTTATCAATTTAACCAAGTCTACGCCAAACAGTTGTGAGCTATCAGTTATGATTTCGTCAGTCGGACCTTTGATTGGCTCCTCCTGTCTCACTAACTGTTGCGAGTGTGTGGACAATTTCTTGGGCTATGCTTGCACTACATACCCATGTCCTATACTTATTCTTGTCATAAGAATGGCCCGTTGAACTGTTTGATGTGTTACTACGTAAATGGAACTTGAAGTTGAGAAGATCTCTATAGCACTCTCAACCTGTAATTATGGTTCGGCCCCTTGACTGTACAAAATGCTTACTAAGACAGTTTGTCTGCCCAGAAACTAGCCAACCTCCCTCCTTTTATACAAAGCCCAATCGTGTCGATTTCTGCTGTTGTCACTACCTGTTTGCATCTTTCAGTCCGGATTCTCTTTCATTAATGATATATTTTCAGTTATTTCTAGTTCAACTGCTGCACCTATTAATGATTAGGCCTTACGAACTGAACGACGGCCAATCACTTCTGGTCGCATTAATTCCATAAAAATGGATACCACACGTTCAGCAATAAGAAAAATGATTCAGCCAGATTTTGACTTCAATGATGCGAAAACGAAACAACCGACCGGTCCTTATTGTTACATATGCAGTAGCTTGATAAACTAAAGGAGTGTTAAAACGACCCTCACCGAAGCTCTGGCTAGTTAGTGGATCACGGATAAATGCTACACATATACTCAAGCATATAGGAAGCTGTTCAGAGCAAACTCTTGGTGAGCACTATAACCAACGTGGAGTATACATGGGCCAGTAAATTCTTCAACGAAATGACGAGAAGTAACAGGCACTTTCGATAGATCCAGGTAGAAGTGAACTAGTTGAATTTCAGGGAAGCATTAGTGAGGATTGGAAACAGTGTATGCTGTGGTGCTGAGTAAATTTCACATAGCTAGATAAACATTGTCTCGGACTAGGCATTCATGAAAATGTAACTTCGGATGGTGTTATAAGAGTTACCGAAAGTAACTAATGAAGGTAAAACCCCTACACATTTGGAGAAAGCCACGTACAGGTGACGATCTTTGGTACAAGCCGAACTGACTACATTGCATTTAATTTAAAGTTGAAAGTATCAGGCACAGCCATCCAAAACTGTCATCGGCGTATACGATGGGCGCAGCTTTTCTGGGGATAACATTCCACCTCAGCGGGCTATGGATAAAGGAGATGATAGAACGGTGGTAATGGCACATCAGGGTTAGTTATCACGTTAGAGGGCACAGCATTATTGAACCATGGTTGTTGCATAATTTGCTGAAGCAGTAACCCGGCAACTTAATCAAGTTGTGATGGACTTCGTGACATTGTAGTAGGCGTCAAGGTTGTTAAAAGCAATATTACATTCAGAGAAAAGAGACGAGTAACCACACATCATTTTCTTAGTGTTCATAGAAGTGAGGTGTAATGAGTAATATCATCGATCTCAGAAACTCATGAGTACTGATATGTATCACTGATAGTCAGCTGGGTATACGCGAATAAGCTCTAGTTACACAAACAATTGTGACGCCGCTAATTTACACGTTGCTTTGCGAGAAAACGCTCTTAGGATTTTCACTTATGCGCACACTTCTGCGGTGGCTGTGAAACTTTGTGCGTGAAAGCGTTGTATAAGAAAACATAATTTGGGACATTATAGTTGAACAACATACATTAACCATTAAGAACAACCCGAGTTTTCAAGAGGTCGCACGGAATTCTGACTTTAAGTTTCAGTATAGAATTCTTTGGCGTTGCCTGTAAACAAAATTAGAACAGTTTTGGTGTTAGTGTCTCCCGAGGAATTGGCAAAATCGCAATTTTATTCGTTGGCATTAGCAACCACAACCAACATACTACTCAGGTTTTTGAGAACCTTTGAGTATCTCAGCATACTCTCCCTGTCAGAAGAGAGCTAGGCTGGTGCAGTTCAACTTTGGCACACTTAAATTTGAATGCGTCTTCTTTTTGTAAGTTATGGTCTAAACGTCTCCACGTTTTCTAGTTTCATATAACTGGATCCATTGACATGAAAGTAGGACCTTTTAGAATGACAGCAAATCTTGGAGCTGAAGCTCAGGTGGGATTCAGTTGACATATTGGCGGAAAGTAGATTATAACTCAGGAGTTGCAGGAGCAACTGAAACCTCGTTTGCTTCACCATATATGTCTTGCGTTGTCTGCGCGGAACTTCGCAATAGTCCACTCTAGTAAATATATGTGGATCCGCTTTGCTGAAAACTAGCCGACACAAGTTGATGAGCCCATGACCTCAGCAGCTTTATGGTGCAAATTTAAAAACGGGGTAAAACGAAGGTTTATAACAAAAGATGTACTCAATTTTGCATCCGTTCTATTTGGAAAACAAACTGTCAAGCGTACCAAGGATTTTGTGACTGCTCGGAATAGTTGGCGGATTGTTTATAGTTAAGGCCGACGGTTTAAGTTTACGAAAGCTCGCCGAGCATGGCAGACATCCGAATACTCAAATTACACGGGGTTTCTCGGAAAGACAAGATTTCACAGGGTGAATGCACGTTTATTGACAAAAGGTTTAATCAGTGTTAAACATGAGAAAAACAAAAAAATTATCCAGCTTAGGGACGCAACGTTGACAGTAGTCGATTTTTGAGTTAGTTCTGAAAATTGGTTCGTTTGTCCCCATGTCTACAAACTGAACATCACTCCCGATTGATTGCTTCTTTCTCATTCTCATGGACTTTTCAGTCAGCCCCCTTCAAATCTAAGCGCTATACTCGAGTTTCGTTCTTGTCAGAGCTCGTCAGTAGTGCACTTCCTTGTCACGGCCGGGAGTGGAACTCCGGCCACGCTTTTATGAGGCAACCGCGTACACCACTGCGCTAAGAACTTCACATTAAGCAAAACCTACATGTTGTATGAAAAGTTGTGGCCCAATTAACTAGTAATTGTTGCCCAGGTTTTCCGACCAGCTCGAAATGAGCAACACGCACTGACTTAATAACTTCAATCCATGGCACCATGATTAAGACTTTTCTTCAATTTGAACTCACAAAAGTCAACGAATATGTAGAGCGGTATTTTGCTTACTCATAAGGGATGAAGAGATTCTGATTGGCACGAGTTGAACCTCACTCATAATGTATCACAGTTTTGCATTCTCATGGAATTTTCACTTGGTTTCTTTTAAAAAAGCGCTAAATCCGAATGTCGCTCGCATTACAGCTTGTCGATATTGCACATAATTAAAAAGTTGTAGTTTGGAAAATAACACTTTTCATGGAGTTGCAGCCACTGTGCAAGTAACAAGCACATGCTAAATGTGAAGGGCACGGAATATGTAGGATGAGGCAAAAGCAGTAATCAAACCAAAAAGACATGCGTGACTACGTTAAACAGCCCCCCCCCAAAAAAAAAACTGGAAATGTTTTAGTAGCTTACAACCAGTAAGTACCTTATCACCTTAATGGAACCAGGTGAGTTTCTAATATTCAACGCAAAATCCGTAAAGCACAAATGGTGAATAAAACCTTTCAGCAGCACAGCTGCTTAAGGTGTTCTATGAACGCCAAGCCCGGCGACTTTGCAATTAGTTTACGATTTCGTCCACTATTAACAACTGGAGTTATCATCATCCTTATTTTATAAACAAAACTGTATACTCTAAGGAAATCTATGCAAACACTCCGAGCTCGATAGGCTAATCTTAATTTGCCGAGTGCCAGTCCTACATTAAAAATGTCGCCTCCACACATTCCATCGCTCTCAACTCTCTTGCCAACTAACCCTAATCAGTAACTTGATCGCCCCTTCCATATAATTTTATTTATATCACATTTTCTAACTACAACATGTACAACTTTGGTGGTCTAACCGCCGGTCCGTCATCACCTTCTCATCTGATCTCTACTGGTAGTTTGAATCGCTACTCACATGTGACTGATGGCTACCATACTAGCGGATACTTGGAAAAGTAGCGCATAGAAAAGGTACACGTGCCTCAATAGATAAGTGTTCAATATAAAATTAGAAACGGTTTTCGTCAAATCTGACTTACCGCTATTATTATTGGCGGATGTTTTGCTCACTGTTGTATTAGACGGACGATCTTCTTTTATTTGTTCCGTAGATGACCGGTTAGACATGTTGTGTTTGTCGTTCTTTGCGTCGTTTTGACAATTCATCAAGTTATCAATTTCCACCTTTTGCATTTTTGCAATTTCTTTCAAGTATGCTAGGTCCTTAATTAATGGGTGGGAAATACACAATAGAATATTAACGCGGTTGGCAGTTTCATCCAAAAACAAAAGTGAAACTTCACTAGACGAATTCAAGTCGTATTGAAAATGAATGTATGTGGCATGTCCTTAACAAGTGGGAAAAAATTGAACAATGTGAATGAGCGCAACCGAACAAAATGGAGAAAATCAAGTAGTAAATACCGATCAGTAGTGAGGCGAATATTTTAAATTAGAGAATACTATGTTGTGAAGTTTTCGTAGCCCAGCAGATGTTGTATATGCCGTATAAGTGCATCCCCAGCACCTGACTCGATATAAACAGAAGCTCACAGTTTTGATACTTCGGTATTTTAACATACCCTAAACAAACAACAGTGAAGAAGGATAAAACTGAGGAAGTGTAATTTGATTTTATTCACAGGTGAAATTAATCTAACTTCATCAATTATTTGGCATGTTTATCGTTTATGAACAAACCACCCATTGCACCAACTAAATTAATGGAAGTACTTGATTACTGATCAGTAGTAGGAGATTTTGGTTTTCATACAGAGTGAAAATCACGCACAATTAGCGCAGTGGTAAAAATCGGTTACCTTATGAAAGCGTGGCCGGAGTTCCAGTCCCAGCAGTGACAGGAATATGCACTACTGACGAGCTCTAATGAGAGCGGAACTCAAGTCCAATGCTTTTTTTCGAAAGATACCGACTGGAAAGTCTATGGGAATGTGACAGCTGCAATCAATTGTGGGTGATGCTCATTCTATGTGGAAGTATTTGGGTTGGCTCGGAGGCTGGTAATGTATATAAACGTTAGTGCATCTTTTTCTCTTCCGATCATAAAGGAGTACGCTTACACAGTCCAAAACTTCTCTAGTATACGGTAAGTTTATAACGTCACTTGCGACCGCTGGATTCAAGTTATGGATCTGCCGAATATCAAAATACTCAGAAAACCTTCTGCTGCTTAGGTTCCATATTTATTTTATTTCAGACTCAAGAATTCGGAAAGATCGCGAAAAAGAATTTTTGTTAAAAAATTTTTCGGTAGCTTCAACGGAAAAATTGGGCATTTTCAAATTCAGTAACGTAACTGGTGGATGTGAACGGAAGGTACAGAAGCATGTGAGATTATAGGCTTACAGTATATTTTCTTATGTTCAAGTTACGTCACTTTGAAACGATTTCAATGTGTCCTGTGATAAATCTTGACCACTGCCTGTCGTTGTAGGTTAGCACACACGTGGATACTCGGCGAGGCGAAGTATAACACTTTTTATTTAACAATAGTGTTTGAAAAATTCTGGCTCGGGTTTTGTCCGATCACTCGAAAGCGTTTTTATTGCTTACTCATCATGATGAGATGCGTGCTAGGGATTATGCAATCTTATGCTTTCAGTGCAGTTAATTAGTGACCTTCAACATTTTTGTTTCACCATTTTTTCACACATGGGTAAGTTTGGCATTTACTCTGTGTTTCTTTGCTTTTGCACAAAAATCTGAATACAGTTACGGTACTACATAGCAATCAGTGAATAGCAGTGAGCTGTCAGGCCGTGTAATATGATATCATCATTGGCTGACGGTATCAGAAAATACGAGAGAACTTTCGGGGTTTGATGTTGTTTTATATACGTTTTGAGATTTTCTCAAGGCTACTCCATCCACAGACTTTAATATTGCTTATTGCTTTTCATACGATATCTCTATGTAGAAACTTTGTGGTTCTTATAAGACAGTAATAAGTGAACCTACCGCCTGAAATGGGCCAAGCTTGAGCGGCTATGTCAAAACTGAAAAGCTATGAAGGCTATTGCTCAACGACTAACAGTGAAGCTGTGCTGATCAAACAAAGAAAGCCAGTGTTGTGTGCGCAAAAATTGACGGTTCACGCCGTCCACCTCCCCTGGTAGCGGCCTTTTGACCTAAAAATTCACTCTGTTCAACTATCGTTGCCATGCGCCTTTGTTATATATTCTGTGTGTATTTAGTATGCGGCTGACGAGATAAATCGAAATGTTAACATCCCGCAACGTTTGTCTTCTTGCTGTTTTGACGAATTGGATCAAGGGAACCCAGTGCTTTAAATAACTGAATGGAGACAAAACTGGAAAATTATTTTAGCGAAACATAGTGTTAATTTTTCGAATTGGATGCACTATGCAAGATTTACTGAAATTCTACCCCAGCCGCACGTAGCTTAAACTGAATGAAGAAATTCAAATCGCTGTTAATTCCCCATTTCATCCTTCAGTTATGGGTTTTGTGGAACGGCTAATAAAGTAATGTGAGTCAAATATGTTTTTTCTCTGTTTCCTAGGGCACATCGAGCTACCTCACATACGCGGCTATCACATTCATGCACTATTTTTACGTAGCTCTTTTTACCTGATGACCTATTACCTTTTGGCAAAGGTAAAATTTATACCACAAAAACATATGCCTGACATACATATTCTGTCCATAAAAGTATAAACGGCTTGACAATCATACAAAGAAGTGCAAATGAGGAAATCAGCAAAAATACGCAATGGTCTGTGACTGCAGTATGCGAGGCGCTACAGGTCAAATGAACGATCAGTTTTTTCGCTTTTTAGCCATATCTTGATTGTTACTCAAAGACCGTCGTAAGATTTTATAGTTAGTCGGTTTTCAGGCAAAGCGGTTGAGTGTACCACGAAGTAGATAAGTAATTTCAATATAGTTAGCCGAACAATTTATAGATTCATAGACTCAGTTTCATATACTGAAAAGCTACACTGTAGACATGTGAACACGGCTTGTAGTAAAGTAGTTCTACCCCTAAGGTGTGTTCTGGTGTACACAATCTTCAGTAATTTGTATGGCTGGAACTCATTTAGTGATCACTGCAAAAAGTGTCGTATTCTTCCCATGTTATTTGACGTGCATGCCCGGCTGGCAAAATAATAATTTCAAAATTAGTTATTCACTTGCAACCGGGGTCACAATATTAATTGCACGACTCGTGGTTCCATTGTTTACCCGTAAGTATTTTGACGATTTCTGTTATTGTGGGTACCTACTTAACCGTATTACATTGAGCAGTCTTGAACACATTACGCCATACTACATTGTACTTGAGCTGCGCTGCCATCAGAACTCGTTAAATGTTCACGTCCTCATCACGGCTGTGAAGTGAAATCTGGTCACTTCCTTATGAGACAATTATGTTTACTGCCGCGCCATCAATCTTACACCAGACACGACCTACTCATCATATGCAAACCCTCGGCCACACTAACTTGTGAACAGTGCTGAGGTTGCCCGATCGTCTAGAAACGATTTACAGTAACTGTCCTATCAACTCTGGCTAATGACCTCACGACCAAAACGTTTCTTCAAGTTGAAATCACAGAAATCTTTAAATACATTTTGAGGTATTTTGATTACTGATAATTTTTGGGAAGACCGATGAATGTTTGTATGCGATTATTTAATCGCGCCTGACGCATGGTCAGCGACATAGCGGCTAACGTGATTGTCAAATAAAAGTGTGGTCGTAGTTTTATTCTTGACCATTGTAGGCATGTTAATCACTGATAGGTCCTAAGTTGAGTGAAGCTGGAATCCACTACTTCTTTCTGAAAGAAGCTGGTTGAAACGTCTGTGGAACTATTTTCATATTAACTTAACTGAAGTCCTCTACCATATTAAGAGGAATGCATGTTACATTGTCCGTAGTACCTGCATTGAAAGTTGGGTGACAAACTTTGGTTATTCAGAAACGATTGCCGGTAACTGAACCCTGACCCTAGATGTTTAACACTGACATCCGTAAATAATTTCTTCCGGTGTCAACAAAACCGAACATTGCCGTACGATTTACCATTAAGTGAGTGGGGGATAAGGCGTTCCTCGTCCCAACCACTTTTAATATGAGATTTTCAGTCCTTCAGCTAAAAACAAGCAGGCCTTCAGTGTGTTCAAGCCGAATTAACTTATAGCAAATCTGGATTTTCTTGGTAAATTTATATGGCTACTCTTAAGTCAGGTAAAAATATTTGCTGTTAAGCGCACTAATTTAGGTCATACAATGAACATTCCATCTGATGTACATTCCTGTCTCTAGATGTTTTTTCTGAGTCACCCATACAGACGGATGAAATATCGCGTTTGTAACAAACCTCTAAACCTCTACACTGCACGCTTTCTTTATATGATTATATGTTGTGCTTTATTATGTCAAGGCTGGATACCAGGGATTCTAAAGTCATAAAGCACTTGAACAGTATTTTATCGCACACAGTTTTTGGCAGGTTTCTTGTTCAAAATATGTGAGCAGAAAACTTTTGAAGACACTGTTGTTCATGTTTACATTACACACATCAGCAGTTGCAACATTTCTTAAGGCCGCGAACCTACTCCTTTTTTCCCTCCTCATAAGTTTTTTCTACATTAAACCATGAAGCGAAAAACTGACATGAAGCACCAACTATGGATGCATGTTGTCGGAATTACCTCAATCTATGATTTTGTGCACTGTTTTCGCGGTAAACCAATAAAGTAACACGGCTTAGTTTAGCTTAAACTCAAATAAACCTGTCAAGTATATTGGGATTCCAAACTCTATCAACAACCTTTACCAGTAACCTTTAATACTTTCACCCTGTTATCACTGCCCCTGTGTATATAACGAGCAACGTAAACTAGTACCATCACTACTATATTAGTGAACGGGTGTATTTTGATCTGCTACACCGTTCTCAACGTGCTCAGATAACTAACTCGCCAACCATTGAACTATCATTGCAAATCGGATTCGTCGGAGCTATTTGTACTGAAAATACCCCGGTTCAAAGTCCGTCCATTTTGAAGTCATTGTTTTGTTACGCTCATATCTTTGTTGAGGTGGGCCTGACGAAATGTTGTGAAACTGAATACATTTAACTTAAACTGTTTCCACGAAGAGTACTGTTCATCAGTTTCCTAGAAACCCATGGATTAGTCGCTTCTAAATCATGTAGCTAAACTACATTAAATTAAAGGCATCCGAGGGTTCAGTACATATGTTGTTTTTCCCTTGAGAAGTTTACTCACAGTAAAAATGTCTGTAGGTTTTTGAACTGTTCTGTCACACTTCCGGAAAGTTTCAAATTATAATGCAGTGTAAAATATTACAGAATCTCAGCTATGTCTTCAAGCCAAAGTAAGGAAACCATATATAAGCTGATATGACTTATCAAACAAGAATATGTTTACGCTGATTCTTTGACCAAATTTGGAAGATATTTCAGTGGCTTACAATTTAATTGTTGCACGAAAAGTTTAGTATACCAGTGCATTTAAGGTTGCGAAATATTCGTATATAGTCCTCAAAATATGTACAGGGTTTTAATTTTTTTGCCTCGTTTTTGCATAACTTTGCTGTTTATTATTTTACTAAGAGTATGTATAACTTTCCAGTTGTTTGACTGAGGTACACACCGATCATGTGTAGAAATATTTGCCTGCTTTCTCTCTCTAACGGGGCTTGCGTTTCACTCCTGATATATTTTAACCTACCAAATCGAACAGCCACATTTACAGGGTATTCCTGATGATAGTAAGAAATTTCATGTTATTCATCCTTGCCAATCCATTTTACTGCATACTTGCAAGTAACGCTTACCCGGAGTTACAATTTTCTTGCCTTCGTTTACTCAATTAACATTTTATGAGGCCGTAATTTTCAATGTGTATGGTTTTAATTTCATACGACAAACTTTCCACATCATTTACCTTCTTATTTTCGTGACTTGAAGTAACACTGATCTTGATGCATTTGTCGAAGAAAAGATTACTTTTGTTAAACTGTTTGAATTTGTCAGTTACGATCCAAGGCTCTGGGGTGAACACGTTGAAGCTGTTTTCATTCTCTTCAAGTCCATTCACAAAAGCAGTTGTACAATTTCATCGCAATCAACCCCCATGCTGTTGTCAAAGTTGCTGATAACATTATGCTTGATGCAGGGCAAACTCGCACGACGGTGTAAATACCGCATTCCGAAACATCCATTACTTTTGAACAAAAAACATTTGCGCACATTCCTGGCAGCAGTAAAACTTTATACTGAGACGTTGCCAAAACTTTGTCACACAGCGTGACTTCAGATCAATCGCAAAACTAATGAGGCAAACTATGGCATGAGAAAACTGCCCAAAGTTTGAGAAAAAGACATTTTTATAGAAATGAGTTGAGAAAAATTGCCAACCGAAAGCGCCAACTTTCCGACTCAACTCTGTGAGTGTAAGCAATCATATGCGATAACAGAAAATACAACTGAACCTTCTCTCACTGTATTTAGCTACCAACACTCCGTAGCCTTCGGTAAAACTGGCGCTTTCATCCAGCCGGTCTTTTTCTAACATTTGAGAATACAAGCAGCTTGACGAATGAAAAATGTGCTACAGCCACATACTGTTTGATTTACAAGACTACAGCGATAATAGACAGTGCTCTTTCAGGGAATGTTGACCACCACTGAAACTTCACAATACCTTAACTTGTTTGGCCATATAAAGATTTTACGATTTTAAATTGATAGGAACACAGAGGTTGACTTAATTCCATCTACGGGTGAAAAAACAACAGTTTAAACTGGTGTCGTACATTTTACTTCCAGCACGCCGTACCGATACAGATAAACCCGAAAAAACAACAATTGTCTTCCGAGGTTATCCACAACAATTTTCGTTTTTGCCATTTGATGACTCAATCGCACAACCCTCAGCCATCAGCTCACTTTTTTCTACCTTCTTCGAAATTGTAGCGGAGATGGAAAAGGGAAACATACTAGAGACCTTTACCAGTGTGAGTTCATACAGCAGTGCCGAAATTGATCAGTTCAACCAATGGTTTCCGTCAGAGCAGCTGGACACTTCCAAAGCAGAATTTAAACACTTACTACTCAGCAGTAATCAGCCACTCAGTATCTACTGGGCTTTACCATTAGACATCTACGGTTAAAAAATCACAGAGAAAGTCACAGTGCACAAGGCGCACCCAGTTTGACACAACCGTGACCATTTTATCGGACTGCACATGGAATCATTCTCGAATTTTGATTTGGGTGATATCCATAACCGGAGCCTCGGAGCCACAGAAGCATTGATAAAAGCTGTTAATGCTATATTTTTGGTTGTTCATGCTTGTCCGCAAACTGTTTGGTCTGCACAGTTCAGTTTAAATTATCTCTAGGAGTAATGGCCATGTCCTTCGTGATCTGGACTTTGTTTTGGTTTACACTGATTATACTAGACGCCTGAAGCATTATGACGCATTAGTTTGCTCGGTAAAGTGCGTTTCAGTTGTGGATTCTATAGACTTTTTAAGGCACCAAATCGAGTACATTGGCAGGAAACGCATTTCAGGGAATAGTAGGACCTCAAGAATTATCCACTGCTACAATTTCAGAAGAGGCTATCATGTTGTGCGTAAAGTTAACTACTTCTGCCGCAGTATTTTGTCATACTAATAGCGATTAATCGCCTTTGCGAAATTGTCAGAAGACAATGTCAGGCGCTTAGGTTTACTGTCACAAGCTCACGATACTTTATCAGCAGCCAGTGGCACATCATCACTGGTAACGGGACTGACCTAGGAAAGCACATATAAGCGTTCAACATTATTTCTGAAGAATAATAAACTCCATTTAGCAGTGACTACCGCCATCAAGTCCAGTCGAGATAGTGAACGCCAAATTTGTTCCATGAATTCTTATTTTCCTTTATTGGTTTACACGTATGTTCCCCAAGCAATGAATATTTTAAATCAACCTGTGGTTCTCCCACACACCTCGATTGCAACCATGCATTGCTGCAGTCCTGTTCTGTGTACATGCCACTGCATAGACCAGCTATAGTTAGCCTGATGTGAAACTTTTACGTTTGACGTAACTATGCAGTCAATTGCACGCAGCTTAGGTTTGTGTTTTTTAAAAGACGTATCTACCAATCTAATCTACAGAGCCGTTTTGTTTACTTTTCTTCTAGTTGCCGTTTCGGATTTTTACGCTTCTTACTCGAGTTTTGCCTTGGACAATTTTAGGGACCACCCAGTAGGCACATTTTTTCCTCTCCAGTTTATCTATTGGTGGTAAATTGAGCTACAATTAAGTAACCATCTCATTTCCAAAAGATGTTAAGAAGTTCACGGTTTGTTTCCCCGCTTCCTCTTGTCTTTTAGTTTGATGCTTGTTGGGTCAGTGTTTCGACTGCCGTTAACAAACGGCATTCTGTACAATTAGTGGGGTTTAGTCATATCCAGATAAGTTTCTCCAACGACCACTGTCACATTTCCAATCATCTAGTCAACGTAAGTGTGGCAATATCATATGAACCGAGGAAAATTAACGGAGCAATAATTAACCGTACATTATTACTACTAGCGCCTTACGATTTTTAAATACCAGTAATCTACCTCACTTGTTAATTTTGTTTACGTTACCAACCTACAGGGTCTTTTACATAATCAAGCATCTCAACATATTTTTTGTGCAACCCACACGAAATTTACACAAATTATTTCGCTTAATTTCAAGCATAATGAACACTTCCATGCACTGACTATATCTTTGTTGCGGAGGTTTTTGCGTTGTCAATTGTTGTCTACAATTCACCAATTAGTTTCAGTCAGGTTGCTACAGCGAACTGCAAAAACTTCACAAAAAAGAAGGAATTCGGATTTCATTGCACTTTAGTTGGTTATTGAAAACTTTACTTTAAGCGAGCTATTTCTTTTCCTGTATAGATTACCCAAATAAAACACAACCCTGTTATTCTAAAGAGTTACAAGGGGACTTGGGTCTGAGAACTAAAGCCAGGTATAATCCCATCATGTGCTTTCATAATACATCTCAGGGATTTTGCAACATGTCAAAGTCGAAAAGTATTTATAAAATCGGAAAATGAAAGAATTGACATTTTGGTTGTGCTTAAATGCATCAATTCGCCTGAACCTTACATTTTTTGTACATTTTGCTGAGTTATTTTAATGAGTGAGTATCGTGCCATAGCTGTTTTTGGCTTTTATTATGAGCTGAGTATCTGCCACCTGTTCGAACTAACCTGATATGGTGAGCCTTCGCTAAATTACTCGTTATTGGCATGACTTGAGTTCATTTGCCTCTTCAGATTAGTCTACTTGACTTTCGTTGGACAATAAACTTCTGTTATAATGTTTACCGGCCTGGGCTGCTGTTATATAATACGTATTTTCCAACTAACTTAGTACTGGCACGTTGAGTCTTCAGTGCCTGAACATGATCTTTATATTGCTTTTGTTAAATGTTTGAAATGTTGTTACATGGTAAGCAGCTGTCAACTACGTTGATTTGCCTGTTTCCATGATTCTGCACAAAAGTTATGTCACGCCATTTTTACACCATATACTTCTACAAAGTAAACGTCTAGAAGTACTGAGATGAAGATCTTAGGCAAGGAATATGAACAGAACTGTAACTCAAGCTAGTGTCAGAAGGAAGATAGCTGTGTTCATTTTCCTGCACATCTGAAATACTTGTACATGAATTAGTTTTCCGCATAAATATATGTTAATTCATTTTTTCTAACGTTATACAGCAAACATCATTGGATAGCACTGAACATTTTAAGCCATACTGATGAATAGAAACCCAAGAAATGCTGTTGAGATAACGAAAGAATATAGGTTACCCCGTGGGATGAACTATGGACTTATATCGGCCGATTCCTTTTTATATCTTACAACCTCATCAAGGTACAATGTAGACATGTGTCAAGGCGCATATTTGACCAACCCCGAGTCCACCACTGTTTTGTGAGATAGCACTGGGACCAACTGGAGTGTGTTGTCTGGGTAAAATGTTAAATGCCCACACAAGACAGTCTAATTTCAAATTAGGGTTTCGATGAAAGGCAGTGGAGTAGATGGGCGAAAGTATAAAAATTGATGAATGTAGCTCAATGAAATGTCGACATATCAGCATTTATAAGTAACATGTTTTACCGACATGCAGTGGTGATATCCAGATTACTCTTAAATGAAGTAATGTGTGTTATTTGTTTCAATGCTCCAACGAAAGTCAGTTTCACTATATCAGTAATTTACTGTTTGTCATACAAGTGGGTTGTTGGCACTTCTGTACCTGTTATTCGGAATTTGCCTACATTGTCTCATCTTGGTTTGCTCGCAAATATCATAAGAAGCAAAAGTTGATAAATCCGGACACATGTTTTACAAGAGATAAAAACAAATTCCACAGATCAAAATATTGTCAATAACCAAAAATTAGTTAAATGGATTTCTAAGCCTTCTTCGAGGCTCTCCAAGAATGTTTTAGTTATCTTGCACACAAACTGAAATACACTCTCCATATCAAATATCTGGAGATTTGCTTACCATAGTAGTTTGAAATTAACACTCAATAAACACAGTTTGCTGAAAGTCTCATGTGTTGCGCGGCTGCTGGGTCTGTTCACAAATTCTTTTCAGACATTTCTGATCTAACCATCTTCTACTTGACCTCCTTTATATAACTCACCCTCACATTTACAATTTAACCGTACTAAATCACCCGTATACATTACTTCACTTGCTTGGAGGCCACTGTTCAACCCATTTGCCTTTATATGGCGTGCCTAATGTGAGATGAGCATTTGCTTATCTTTTCGCGTTAATAACGGGACTTACGAGGCAACTACAAATATTCAAGTTCTAATGTTTGCTCAACGTTAAACAATCAACTTGTGTGTTTTGGCACATCTTTACCGTTGAAACGGACCGACTCCTTTGAGGTGCGTAGCCAACTGTTTTACTCATTTTATTGCTTACAAAGTATTGCCATAGAACCTAGATAAAACATTTTAGCCTGAAGGTGGTGGAAGTTATTCTTGTGAATGTTACTCGAAGATGGTTTTTTCGT
This sequence comes from Paragonimus skrjabini miyazakii, assembly GCA_014338405.1. Taxonomy (NCBI): domain Eukaryota; kingdom Metazoa; phylum Platyhelminthes; class Trematoda; order Plagiorchiida; family Troglotrematidae; genus Paragonimus; species Paragonimus skrjabini miyazakii. Next base: position 2,723 of record JTDE01021522.1, on the reverse strand, counting down.
AACAACTATACAATGTAAATATTTGTTTGATCTAGTTATGAAAACTTTTTCCTGTGGTTCTCGTACTATCAAATATAGGCCTCCAAAGCATCAGTAAAACCGTAACTTTCTACAATGTGACCTAGTTTAAACGTTAAGAAGGCAAACCTTCATATACATATATAAGTATGAATTATACTATTAAACCGTTTCTAGTATTGAATGCTTTTGGGCTATTGACATAATTCCTCGCTTTTTTAATCACTAAAAACATTTCACCAAATGTGTGCATCCATTAGAAAAAACCATGAATAATAATCTTGACGCAGCATATAAAATGAAAATGACAGGTGTATCATAAGATACTAGTTGAATACCCTAATCAGTCTGTAATAAAATTATATTGTAATGCTTCATATAACACACTTCATGATACATGATATTATATAAGTATAATAATAACAAATTATAATAAGCCTCGCAGTATGCCTTTTATTTTGAAAATGATAGCGTATCTAAGGTGGTTAATGCGAATTGCATCTCTCCGTTTGGATGTGACTAACTTGATATTTTAGAGGGTGAACATTCACCATTACCAAGCGTGGGACAAAGGGAGTAGATGAGTGGGTGTTAAACAAAATAACGTGGGGAACAAAATTGTGAACTACCCAACATTACTCCACTTGTTTTGACCGAACAGCGACTGTCTTCTGTGAGAGTTACGGCTGCAAACTTGTTGTCATGACCGTCTGTTCCGTACGCGTAATCATGGGTATATTCACTGTAGGAGGCCTGATGCGAATTCAATACTACTTTCTTCAGTCGTGCAACTAATTGCACAACAGACGTTCTTTATTTTCTTAACGATTTCACTGTCATTTCACTCCTCAAGGTCGCTTAATGTGGATCTTTTTGTGCGTTCTTTAACACACTCAAAGGTTCTACACACTTTTCGCTTGGCGCACTTTTGAGTGTCGCTGTGCGAGCTGCAACCCATCTCATGCTTCGTTTCTTTCTTCTCTTGGTTTCTGCCGTTGATCCCAGACTGGGCTAGAACTAATTACTTATTGCATTTCCAAACACAGCTGAAAATATACGGTTTGTTTCCGAACCCTTCTTCTAGATCGATGCCTGTTAGAACTGCGTTTCGATAGCTCTTCAGGAAAGGCATTTTATATTTTTGGTGGAAGAGTGTCTAGCGCACATCCATTTGTCTACTACACGTTTTTTACCGCTTGCCTCAATGTACCCCATCGAAGCTATGAGCACTGCCTTACTTCATATTCAATTTTTATTCACCATCGGCCCCAGTTCAGTCATTGAAACCTTTACAGGGGACCGTTTTGAAGTTAGATTAAAGCTGATTGGATGGGGTAAACATACATAAAACAGAGCCCAGCAATAGACTTGAATAGGTCCATGCACGGCCGACTCTCTCCGGAGGCTACAAGGATCATATGTTACTACGGTGACCAAAACACTATGGCAGATGTTTATTTCTGGAATATATTCCGATGAAAGCTGCAGGTAAACAAGTAAATTTCTTACTTCGCGTTGTCGTGATTCGGATGATTTTACCAGTTTCAGCTCTCTATTTCGATCGTCCAAACTTTCTTTCAAATATTCATTCTCATATCTGCTGGCAGACAAATGGAGTACAAAGTAACATTTCACCTCAAGAAAGCAATCTTTTCGCGTAAACGATAATTATCAATAGACATATATTTTAACTTTTCTATCAATTTTTCATGATCCTCCAGTTGTAGTTCCTTCTCAAACTTCATAGCTTTGCACTTTATGGATTCTTCGTTAGCTGAATTATTTGAATACTGATGCGTAGTTATGTACACTCTCAAATCTACTTGCTCATTCTCATATTGAGAAAACTCTTTTAAATATTTATAGATGTTATCAGCCAAAACATGGACCTCACGTCTGACTTGTGCCTTCTTGAGTTTTGTTTTAGTGAATATATTACCTCCTTAGTATCTGCAAACATTCCTTCAGTAACGCAGTAACTCCACGCGCGAAAGATGCTTTTGCATTTACACTCCCGCCACTTAGGGTATCATTACAAGGTCGGTTCGTCCTCAAAGTCAATTTCAAATTTCGGACCTGATGAAGGCCTCTGCCTGTTGACGTCCTGATTCTTGACTGGTGTGATCTGAAGATTGATCAGACTACGTTTTCTGTCAATGCGGATGCGTTCGGTCTAAGGGTAGGGATAAAATAAGGAGATGACAAATCCTGGTTCAGCGATTCAGCGATTGATACACGGGTTCGAGGCAGAGGCCCAATGGTCCCGGATCCAGTAGGTTTTTCTTTTTCAATGTCAAGCGGGCGTCTGTTGGTCTGAAAGGCATTCAGTGAAAACAGGGTGTAGCACCGCTCTTGGGAGTTACAGTAAATATCAAAAAACAAACTAAGATTACTGGCATAAAAGAAATTTAGGAAAATGAGAATCAAGTAATGTTTTAAAGCGATCGCTAGAAGCGCTACTGACGATCTCAGCAGAAAGACTGTTTCAGAAGTTAACAATCCTGTAGGAAAAAACTGCTGTCTAAGAAAGGCCCGAGGACGAAGCTTGAAAAGTTTCTTACTATGTCCTCGCCGACTGTCGTCATTGGCTACAGTGAAAAACCGATCAACGAGGCCTACTCAGTAGCGCTTCTAGCGATCGCTTTAAAACATTACTTGATTCTCATTTTCCTAAATTTCTTTTATGCCAGTAATCTTAGTTTGTT